>JACATO010002223.1:0-210697 GCA_018389105.1 Nautilus pompilius
TCGTTACCCAGCTGTCTCTGATATACCAGGCAATCAGCACTTCCAGCTCCAGTTAGCGCCAGAAAAGGGTGTGTGTGTGTGTGTGTGTGAACCGAGTCTAATCTACAATTATGATTTAAAAGTCTAGATTAATCTCGTTCGATAATTTGATTTGAGCTGGTGATATTAGGACCCCGCTCCACCAGTTCTTTTCCGAAGCGGCTCCGTTTAATGGATTTACGAGCGCACTTTTGAAGCACTAAAGGTTTACCATTAATAGGGTGGTGATCGTAAAAGTGTCCGTTCCGCGGGAGCTCGACTGGATCAGAGAATGTTGTAACGGAGAGGGGGGGGTGATGGAATAGGTGCGTGCGTGTGAGTGGGCGAGGCTGTGGCGATTTCACAGTACAGCTGGCTGGTCAGTCCGCCACAAGATCGGGTCTTACTTAAGGCGGTCGGTTCGAATAATGGGTAATGGAAGACGGGGCGAGCGGCTCTGGAATTACTTTTCGGTTCCACTGCCGCGTGACTTGTTCAGGTTTCCCCACTAGATGCACCGGTTGGCTACTGTGTTGAACTCTCCGTGTATTTAGACAACGCATTCGTAATGTAGACCACGTGGGGGGGTTGGAGCGAAAAACGGATTTGTCGTTTTAAAAGGTTAGCGTGTCAAGGAGGAAGGTCCCGTTTGTCAGTCAGGGCCCCCACGGGCTCAACCTGTGACGACTTAGAGACAGGTTTAGAGGTTAGTGGAGTGGAAATACACCCCGGGTAGTAACCATGAAATACAGCTTGAACACCCGACCTTGCGGGCAGTTAATATAATTTATGCTGATGACCGCTAGTAATTTAATCTATTGTTAAAAAAAGAGGGCGGAACCTCATATTTAACCCTTTAAAGAATTTTTTGTTTTTCTTTTAACAAAGTAGTAAACATGTTGGATAGCCCTGATGGATCGGATCTCGCTACGGTGTGTGTGTCCGTCTGTGTATTTGTGTGTGTGTGTCCGTGTGTGTATCTGTGCACGTGTGTCCGTCTGTGTATCTGTCAGTGTGTGTATATATGTGTGTATCTGTGCGCGCGTGTGTGCGTGCATGTGTGTGTGTCCGTGTGTGTATCTGTGCGCGTGTGTCCGTGTGTGTATCTGTGCGCGTGTGTCCGTGTGTGTATCTGTCAGTGTGTGTGAGTGTGTGCGTGTGTGTGTGTGTGTGTGTCCGTCTGTGTATTTGTGTGTGTATCTGTGCACGTGTGTCCGTCTGTGTATCTGTCAGTGTGTGTGTGTGTATCTGTGAGTGTGTGCGTTTGCGTGTTTGTGTGTGTGTGTGTCCGTCTGTGTATTTGTGTGTGTGTGTGTGAGAGAGAGAGGGGGGAGATGGAGACAGACAGACAGTGTGTGCGTGCATGTGTGTGTGTCCGTGTGTGTATCTGTGCGCGTGTGTCCGTGTGTGTATTTGTGTGTGGTGTGTGTGTATCTGTGCGCGTGTGTCCGTGTGTGTATCTGTCAGTGTGTGTGTGTGTTGTGTGTGTGTGTGGTTGTGTGTTGTCCGTCTGTGTATTTGTGTGTGTGTGTGTCTGTGTGTCCGTGTGTGTATCTGTCAGTGTGTGTGAGTGTGTGCGTGTGCGTGTTTGTGTGTGTGTGTGTCCGTCTGTGTATTTGTGTGTGTGTGTCCTGTGTGTATATATGTGTGTATCTGTGCGCGCGTGTGTGCGTGCATGTGTGTGTGTCCGTGTGTGTATCTGTGCGCGTGTGTCCGTCTGTGTATTTGGTGTGTGTGTTGTGTGTGTGTATCTGTGCGCGTGTGTCCGTGTGTGTATCTGTCAGTGTGTGTGTGTGTGTGTGTGTGTGTGTGTGTTGTGTGTGTTCCGTCTGTGTATTTGTGTGTGTGTGTGTCTGTGTGTCCGTGTGTGTATCTGTCAGTGTGTGTGAGTGTGTGCGTGTGCGTGTTTGTGTTGTGTGTGTGTCCGTCTGTGTATTTGTGTGTGTGTGTGTGTCCGTGTGTGTATCTGTGCACGTGTGTCCGTCTGTGTATCTGTCAGTGTGTGTGTGTGTGTGTGTGTATCTGTGCGCGCGTGTGTGCGTGCATGTGTGAATTTGTGAGTGTGTGTGGTGGTCCGTGTGTGTATTTGTGTGTATTTGTGTGTGTGTGTGTGTGTATCTGTGCGCGTGTGTCCGTGTGTGTATCTGTCAGTGTGTGTGTGTGTGTGTGTGTCCGTGTGTGTATCTGTCAGTGTGTGTCCATCTGTGTATTGTGTGTGTGTGTGTATGTTGTGTGTGTGTATCTGTGCGCGTGTGTGCGTGTGTCCATGTGTGTATCTTTGCGCGCGTGTCCGTCTGTGTATTTGTGAGTGTGCGCGTGTGTCCGTGTGTGTATGTGTGTGTGTTCATGTGTGTATCTGTGCGTGCGTGTGTGTGTGTGGGGTGTGTGTTTTCGCTCTCTATTATTTTACAAGATTCTGTCAACAGGCAAAGTACATTGTCATGCACGCTCAAAACGTACTTCCCCAATGATCAGTCTGCTCATAGTTCTTATAAGAAGCAATATACATTTAGCTTCCCCATTTCACATAGTTATCGTGCTGGAAACCTTTCTGCGGACTCTTTTTTCTAAAAAAAAAAAAAAAATCTATCGTTCGTTCTCCTGGTACAGAATCTGGCCTTCATCACCGACTCTCCGGCAAAAGCAGTCTCTAATTCCAGGGAAAAGTAGCCTTAATGAATTCTCCACAAAACGCCTGGACGATAACTGCGACTCGCAGACCGCTAGAAGGATAACGCAGCCTGCCTGAGTTTTTCACAAAGTCATCGTCCCTAATCGTTTGTCTTGCTACTCTGAATTGTAGTAAGAGATGCCCTAAGTACTAGACGATGCTATGGTTTTATAACCACAACTTTAAAATAACTTCTTTATTTTTTAATTATTTAATTTTGAGGAGTTTAATCTGTCACCAACATTGTCTACGTGAGCCAAAACACGACAAAGCGATTAGCTTCCTTATGTGAAATTTTGAAGCTGAGAGGCGATCCTGAATTATTTAACCCAGCCCGACTTCTCCGACTTTATTCATTAGAAAATAAAGACTTCTGGCTGGATGTCCAGGTCACTCGCGGAGTTGTCTGATCTTCTCAGATATTTCTCGACACCGGGTCACAGTACCTACAGGTAGTGCTGCCGCCGTCCGCGTGTTCTCCGAGGCGGACCATCTCATACATCATTCGCTGGAAAAGTGTGTACTGTCGGTTCATCTCACCAGGAAGAAAGCAACGGTCCAATCAACGACGCGCTTTCATCTCGGTCGACTAGCCGTCAGTTCAGCACACACACCCTCCGCCGGCCGGGCTGCTATTATACCTCCGAGGAAGGACGCCCTCTGCCGGACGGGTTTCCGCGGCTGGAACGAGGCGCAAAACTTTTTTTATTTGGTTTCTCGGCGAGATCGGGATCACCGGCCAAGAGACGTCCTCAACTCCTCTCTCTCACCCCCCCCACATATTCCCGCGTCGACCGCTAATGGAGTGGGTTCGACCCTGGTGTGTGTGGAGTGGCTAGTGGATGTAATACTTAAACTCCTGTCAGCAAAACCCTGTGTTGCGTTGGTATTTTAGAGAGAAGCCGTAAGTGAAGCTATTGTTCTGAAGCCAATCTCTTAGCGTTAGATCGATCTGTACCGGTAGAGTACCAACAATGTAGATGCTAACGCCATGGAAATCGTACTTCGCCTTTTCCAACTCTGCGACGCTCTTTACCCCGGCCGGACTATAATCGTTACCGTTTTGTTTTAATTATTCCTTTTGCTAATTTATTTTTGTTAGAACGTATGTTTCTTTCTTCTTTTTTTTTTTTGGAAATCCAACTCACTTCTTTCCGGAGTAAATTCGGGGTCTCTGTCAGAAAAGACGTCTCTGTCAATTCTAACGACTTCCTATCGGAATCGAGCCGTGTTTACTTCCTCTGCAAGATTTTATTCGCGAATTTCGTGTCGAAAAACGATATTTCGATTGGAAAGTCAAAGTAAACATCAATCAATCGTTCGCTTACAACTTCAAGCAGCCAGCAACATCAAGGTACGTTTTGGTGGGTCACGGGGGGGGGAGAGAATTTGAATAATTTTAAGTTATGGATTCTAGCTGTTATTTATTCGAGAATTTATAATAGCTTTCTTTAATGGTAAATACTGTATCTAAAATATGGTAATTGTTATAGAGAGAAATTTTGTATTACAAGTTTAAAAAAAGTAATAACACCTGACAGCTTCTAATAAATCTTCCCTCGGTTGGTTTCACGGCGTAGTGGACGGGTTAAAAATCATAATACTGCTTTTAAACTGTTTTAGAATATCTCAGCGACGATAATGGGAATATTTTCTTTTCTTGGCTGTTTGTAGCAACTGGGGAAAAAAAACTTGATTGGATTATCCGACATCAGGTTTAAGAGAATTATGAATTTAAAGATCTGCTTACTACCGCCACGACAACAATGGCATCCATAATAATAGTAACGTTTACAGGTTCTATTCAATGTTTTACCTGAAACGCAAGAATAATTTCACGTGATGCAATAACAGATTGTACAGGTGTGTCATTTGTTTAGTATTACTTCTGGTAAGTAGACTTTTGTCCGGTTTTTACGTTGGATGAATGGAATTCGTAGACAGCGATTGTTAACATCGGGAAAGAAAGCCATTTAAAAGTTAAAAGGGTATTCAGCAAATTTATATCTCAAATCTCTTATGGGTATTTTTTTTTTTTTAAAAAAGTAACGTTGAAAAGAGAAGTATTGTTCGAATCAGGATGGAATATAGGAGTATTTTTAGGCATCTTTTAAATAGAAATTCATGCAGGTGCAAATTTTAAATGCGGATGACGTCTGCGATAATAAAGGAACAACATCCTTGTATCAGAACCGGAATACGAGGTTAGTGTTTTTAACGCTCTTTTTTTTCAAGTTTGTCAACCATGTGCAGAAAGTGCGATGAATGCTCATTAAAACGCTGTCGCTTCCACCTAATTTTCGATCTGTCTTTGGTTTCCTTCCGCATTTCGTCCTCGGCGAACGGACTGTCGGGCGGGCGATCGGCGAGAGAGCCGCAGCCATCGTTTCTGATGGACCGCTGTCGGCGCTGATACCCTAGCCCCTTCGTTGTCATTTCTATCAGCCGCCGTCTTCCTGTCTGCTAAGTGCTTTCTCCGAAGATGTCGGCGCAGGCGCGGGGCGGTGCCACTGGCTTACAAGAAAAACACACAGCCCTTACCTTCGGTTAGGGAGTCGCGTGGAAGACATTTCGCTAATTTTCATTTCAATAAAAGTAAGAGGTTCCGTTTGCTTAAAGGTATACGCTGTACGGATTTTCATGCACCAGGTGGTAATGGAAATTGTACTTGTTGTACTCGCGCGAAAAAGTAGTACGTGCGTGCGCGTGCGTGTGTGTGTGGAGAGAGATATGACGTCAGTACAGAAAGAGAGAGATATGACGTCAGTACAGAAAGAGCGAGATATGACGTCAGTACAGAAAGAGAGAAATATTACGTCAATACAGGAAGAGAGAGATATGGCGTCAATACAGAAAGAGAGATATGACGTCAGTACAGAAAGAGAGAGATATGACGTCAATACAGAAAGAGAGATATGACGTCAATACAGAAAGAGAGATATGACGTCAATACAGAAAGAGAGATATGACGTCAGTACAGAAAGAGAGAGATATTACGTCAATACAGGAAGAGAGAGATATGACGTCAGTACAGAAAGAGAGAGATATGGCGTCAATACAGAAAGAGAGATATGACGTCAGTACAGAAAGAGAGAGATATGACGTCAGTACAGAAAGAGAGAGATATTACGTCAATACAGGAAGAGAGAGATATGGCGTCAATACAGAAAGAGAGATATGACGTCAGTACAGAAAGAGAGAGATATGACGTCAATACAGAAAGAGAGAGATATGACGTTAGTACAGAAAGAGCGAGATATGACGTCAGTACAGAATAAGTCTGAAACTCTGACATGCATTGCCGAACAACCACGGTTTATCTAGCTCCTTAGGAAATGACAGGTAAGAGGAGAAGCAAGTAAGAGTGATCATCGGAGAGTTCCATGCCTTATGGCTTCCACAGCAGGCTAATTAAGAACATAATTAGCATCCTACAGTTGTCGTAATCGCTCTCCACATGTAACGACATCGATAGGGATTGCACGTCATAAACGAGCGACGACACTCGTTCCGAACAGATGAGTCGAATTGCTCATGTTTCTCAATTACTCTGGTTAAGACGGATGGCCAGCTTGCCGCGACGTCGAGGACGAACTGAACGCGTCATTACGATGACTGTTGAGCGGCCATTAGTGGAAAGACACTGAGAAGCCGAAGAATCGAACGCCTGATAGTTAACTTTTTTAATGCTGAGGCAGATTTTCCGAGTTCTGTCGGTTTCATTCCCTTTAAAAAGAATCCACATTCTCTCTCTCTCTCTCTCTCTCTTCTCTCTCTCTCTCTCTCTTCTCTCTCTCTCTCTCTCTCTCTCTCTCTCGCGCGCGCGCGTTAACCAGTTTGAAGTGAGCTGACTGACCCCACGGGGGACAACTGAGTCTCAGGATTTTTTAGAATCTTCTAACTTTTTCTTCCGATCGAGTCAGATGCAAAGAGTTCTGACAATTAAAATAAATTTTTGACAAATGTCTAAAGGTCTGCTACAAACAAATATGTATTTCTTCTTTATGTTTCCCTGGAAATAAACATCTCTTATAATAAAACACTCAGATACAAACTTCTACAACAGCGAAAAGATAAAGCACTCAAAATAAAAAGTGGCTAGCTTCGCGAACCTAGACAGTGCATTAGTCTCGTTGACTGGTAATCCGAAACCGTACAGGCCGTCTAGTGCGGTAAACTCTACAAAATTAGTGCAGTAGTCTTGCTGGCTAGTATCTGAAACCGTACTGGTCGTCTAGTGCGGTCAACTTCACAACCTGGACAGCGCACTAGTCTGCGGGTCGCAACGCAAGCGCTTTCGACCAGTTTAAGTTCGCACAGAGGTCAAACTGACTTAGTGTTCGGTGGATTCAGCTATTTGTTGATTACCGCTTCTCATGGCATAACGAACGTTTCGAGGTTTTGTCTTCCCCTCAATCGCGGGTCACGTTCTGCAATGAAGCTTGGTTTCTAATGGTTCCACCATTTCTGTGGAACTTATTCGCTCCCCACTTTCGATCGGCATCAAAGCTTTCACCATCCATCGCCCATCCCTATAACTGCCCCGCAGCAGAACCAGGGAGCCATACATATAGGATGCTTTTCTTCATACGCAGACGCAAAAGACGGTCTTTAGAAGCTGTGTATCCTAGAGGGGGAGCTGTGTACACAAACATTCGACATTTAATATCTGGTGCTGCCTTCACGATTACCGGATGATATATATATATATAACAGTAAGGTGGACGAGATCTGTGACCGCACCTTCATTTCCCAGAGCTCCGTTGCTGCATCTGAATGTTGTTGATGTGCGTAGATCATATAATTTTTCGTTACATTTTTTTTGGGGGGGGGGAATATTTTAATGACTAGCCCCATTTCGGATCGACCTTGTCAGATGTGTTTACCTATTTATTTATTTATTAGGCGGTGGCCGGCGACCCCTTATCAAGACCGAGGGGCCCAAGATGATTTGGCGGCGTGCAGCCGTCCTCCCGTTCTGGGTTCTCGCTCTTTTTCACCGGTCGATCGACTGGAAGTTTTCTCGGACTCTACGCCCCACCCTCTCCCTTTCCCCGTCGGAGCCGGAAGTATCGAGGCTCCCTCTCGTGGTAACCGCCGCTCTAGGAGTTGCCTCCAACACCCAGAGGCTCTTTCTAATCGAGAGACCGGCGTACGACGCAGCAACAACAACAACAAAAAACTAGAAATATACGGACATACACCGACGGCCACAATTATAGACTCATCAACAAAGAAAATTCATCAGGCGTGAAAGAGGAGGAGGATATTTTGATGAAAACAAAAACAGTAGAAGTAAATACGTCACCGATCCGTCGTTATTGTCATAATTTCGGTTCCATGTTTATCTCGTTTTTTTTCTTTTAAACAACATTTTGTTTTTAAAATTAATTAATTAACTTCTGACTCATTGACGAAAAGAAGAAGAAGAAAGAAAGAAAGAAAGCCAGTTACGGCTTGACAGAGTGGATGAAGACCCCAGCCAGGTGAGCTGCCCTCGGCGGCCTGGGTGGAAACTGTGCCGATCCTCTACTGCGGTCATTCAGCCCGTACTCTCGCGTCAGTGTGATTGGTTTGGCACCTCTGCGAAATGTGAGCTGCATTTCTTCATTTACTTCGAATTACACAAACACGTTTTTTTTTGTGTTTTTTTTACTTCATACGGACATTCGGATGAACCCCGGCTGAAGTATCATCAGGCATCGGGCAAGGTTCATCTTGAACCTCTTTCAAGTATTTTCTAAAACTCTTCGCCTTAAAGAGAAAGTGATTTTCAAACAACACTATTTACTTATTAAGTAATCTTTCTACATCTCTCTCTCTCACTCTCTCTCTATTTTCTCTGTACTGACATCTCAATCTCTCTTCCTTTCTCTCTGTACTGACGTCATCTCTCTCTCTGTACTGACGTCATCTCTCTCTCTCTCTGTACTGACGTCATCTCTCTCTCTTTCTCTCCCTCTCTTTCTCTTTCTATGTACTGACGTCATCTCTCTCTCACTCTCTTTCTCTGTACTGACGTCATCCCTCCTTCTCACTGTCTTTCTCTGTACTGAAATTATCTCTCTCTCTCTGTACTGACGTCATCTCTCTCTTTCTCTCCTCTCTTTCTCTTTCTCTGTACTGACGTCATCTCTCTCTCACTCTCTTTCTCTGTACTGACGTCATCTCTCTCTCACTCTCTTTCTCTGTACTGAAATCATCTCTCTCTCTGTACTGACGTCATCTCTCTCTCACTCTCTTTCTCTGTACTGACGTCATCTCTCTCGCTCTCTCATTCTCTCTCTCTGTACTGACGTCATCTCTCTCTCACTCTCTTTCTCTGTACTGACGTCATCTCTCTCTCTTTCTCTCCCTCTCTTTCTCTTTTCTGTAATGACGTCATCTCTCTCTCTCCCTTTTCATCACTCTCTCTCTCTCTACTGACGTCATCTCTCTCTCTCTCTCACACACCCCCTCTCTCTCTCTCTCTTCTTTGTGTGTGGTGTGTGTGTGTGTGATGAAGTGGGTCTAATTCTGTAATCAATTAAAAACAAAAGAAATACGGATATGAAGGAGTAGAACATGCGACTCGTATTACTCCGTGTTGTATAGGACGGCGAAGGGGACACGTAGCCGCTAATCGTTAAACTGATAACTGAAGAATTTTAAAAACTGACAGGCACTAATGGAACTACGAGCGAATGTTTTTCTTTTTCTCTTCTTTCTCTCTGCGGCTTCTTCCGGATTTATCTCGCTGTAAAACAACAGGTTTCCCGATCTCTTTTTTTGTTTTGTTTTTTTTTTTAAAATAAGGAAGAACAGGACAAGACGATGGCGCGCAAACTACGCCGACAAATTCTCAAAGACGGGGAAAGACGCTGAACCCAGACATGGCTGGTTGGTGGTGATCTCACTATCAGAATCTCACCCCCGCTAAACACCGATAATCTTTTTATTTTTTGTTGTTATAATCCGATATTAGTATCTCTTCTTCCTCTTCAATATGCAGGCATTAGAACGTACAGCCATCGCCCAAAGTTTAGCGTCATCCAAGAATTTTCGAAAATGTTGTTTCATGAAGTTAAGTTAAGTTAAGCCCCCCCCCTCCTCCAGCAAAATTTGCATAATAACGTAACATTAATTATACCCACTTAATAGGGAAAACGATCAAAATTGGGAAAAAAAAACCGTACAAATCAGAGCGGTCATTCAGAGGCGGTCCCGGATGCAGTGTTAAGCTATAAGAGCGATAACTAGAAGCTCGAATATATTATATGTAATCGTACGATCTAGGGAAGCGTCCTGAACAATCTGAGACACACTAGACGTCAATTTAGTCCGTATATCCTCTGTAAATGTCAAATCGCTTGGAATGGGACTGGGGTCAATAGTGTATCGAGAAAAAGAGTTAGCAGAAATTTAAAGTACGAAAAGTCACCAAATTCGCCCCGGGAACCCATTTCGAAGCATCAGAGGATCTTTTATTATTTTCTTTCTTAAATTCCAGAATTTAAAACCAAAATTCTCCAAGCATGAGGCACTTACGCTAATTTGGCAAACTGGTGAGAGATTTTTTAAAAACGTTTTCTGGGAGGCCTCTCCATGCCAATAGTCCGCTGCACTCTGTTCTTGACTCTAACACCAAACTCGTGCTACCTTTTCTGGTCATTCCTCGATCTCGACTACCTTTTTTTGTTGTTGGTGTTGTCTCGACGACGCTATCACAGCCCCAACACTTGGTGTTGTCGGTATCGAGAGGCTGAATACCGCCTCGACGACGCTATCACAGCCCCAACACCGAGCTGGGCGTCCTATCCGATGTTATATACATATATATATATAACCCATGTAGTGTGCAGTCGACTCTGGTGGTGTGTATACCCGAGTGTTGGGACAGATACTGTACACGATTCGAAAAGGCCGGGTTTCTTGTCCAAACAAACCGCGGATAATTTGGGGAAAGAGGATAAATAATACCCAAGCAGCGTACGAGGATGGCTTTTCTTAGAATTACATTTTATAAAATGGCCTCCTCCGTTGGAGGTGTTAGTTACAGATAGTAAGGTACTACAGGCACACCTCTTATAGCGGATGCGTTCTTGGTAAACAGAACGCAATAGGAGGTTGTCATGACAGGTAGGAGCTTTCCTCTTTAAAGAAACAGAGCTATAGGAGTTCATTAGAACGAGTAGGAATTCTCCTTCTGGGCAAAGAGCGTTATAAAGAAACAGAGCTATAGGAGTTCATTAGAACGAGTAGGAATTCTCCTTCTGGGCAAAGAGCGTTATAAAGAAACAGAGCTATAGGAGTTCATTAGAACGAGTAGGAATTCTCCTTCTGGGCAAAGAGCGTTATAAAGAAACAGAGCTATAGGAGTTCATTAGAACGAGTAGGAATTCTCCTTCTGGGCAAAGAGCGTTATAAAGAAACAGAGCTATAGGAGTTCATTAGAACTAGTAGGAATTCTCCTTCTGGGCAAAGAGCGTTATAAAGAAACAGCGCTATAGGAGGTTCGGTTATTCCCTACCACCTTCTTAGTAGCAACTATCCAGACTGATGGCGGCGCTACGCTTCACCTTTCCCCCCTTTTCTCTTTAATTTATTTAGTGCAGTGAAAGTTACTTTCCCTTTTTGGAATGTTGGCTGCTTTGGATTTTTGGTGTTTTTCTTTTGATGAAAGCTTCATCCGCCTCTGCGCCTCCGAAGCCAGAATCTCTTTCTTTTGTTAACTCATTCGCTGCCGACAAGGTGACTGAGGAAAGGAAGATGTCTGAGCAGCACCGAATGTAGCTCTAGTAAGATCATGTGGCGAGAAAGTTCTCTCACCAGGTGAACATGCCGCCCTCAGCAACAGTGGAGTAACTAACACCTTTCCGTTGGTCGTAAGTTAGCATTTTACTTTAAGACGGTATATAGCTTATCTTGGTGTCTTATGATCCTGAGAGACTTTTTTCTTCTTCCGGACTCAACGCTATTTTCCCCGTCCTTTTCCGATGCCAGTTAATTTCCTCACTCGGAGAGCAATTATCATATACGGTTATTAGCCGAAATAAGATCACTGAGCAGCAATTTTAAGACCAGTCTGCAATTACTGCTGTTGTCTCTGTAATAAATACAGATCGTTGCTTCGCAATTAGTCTTTAAAAAAATAGAGAAAAGGAAAACAAATTGCTAAAATGAACTGGCTACACCCAAAGTGTAATTATATCAACATTGGAAAAACACAGACCGAGAAATCTTTGAAATGTCTCAAACGATATCGTCGGGTAACGTTTTCTAAAAAGTACGTACAAAATGGCAGTGTTCTTTCCGGCGAGGGAGGATTATGGGAGTCCGCCACGTGACTACCCTTTCTGTTTTGGATCGTGGGGTGCGATTCGGAGATGATGACGACCCCACTCTAACCTCGAACCCTGAATAACACGTGATCATCACGATGACGGTAATGTTCTCACTATTTCAGCAGCTTTCCTCAACTTTCCCTTCTATTATTGACTGACATTTTTTTTTAGTCCACGTCTCCTTTTATTATGCGCCGTTCAGGCGGAACTTCACAGAATCCGTTAAAAAACACCACAGTTATTACTGGATAATCGGTGTAGTATACTCCTCATCCCACCACCGCCGCCGGAGTGTGAGAAATGGCTTTAACTTGATTGATAGAGAGGGGCATCTTTCAACTCGAGGAGAGCTCGCTGAACTCAGCGGCTACTTCCGGGTGAAATGCACGCGTTCTGTCTCCACCATTTACTCCCACCTTCTCTCGATTTTTTTAAGGGAATTTTTTAAAAGATGGAAAGTGTATCACTACCGTGTTGTTGTTTTTGTGTGTGTTATCGGTAGGGGAGAGTGGCAAGAAGAGCGATACGCACGGGTTGGAGAGGGGGGAATCCCGCTCGGCCAAAAGATGGCGGCGACTAACACGGGTGACGTCACTGCTTCCGGCATCAGAAGTATGCAGAGAAAGAGTGTGGCTGGGGGAAGATTCCCAAGCGAAACACGCTCGAAAATTCTTCGTGGTGTATCATTAACTGGCACTTCCTTTTCGCCTTGCGGTAAATAAATATGGGATTTAGGCTTTAAGAAACACGAGACGATGGGAAAGGACGAGAGACAGACACAGGGGAGGGTTGCGAGAGAAAGACAAGAGACGCGCGCATGCGCAGAGCAGACTAAGATGATTTCTAACCAAGAGTGTCCAGCTTTACGCCGATGGAATAAGATGAATATTCATGAGAAGGAGGAGCAACTTAAACAATATAGATAATTGGAAGTAAAAAATATGTGAATGGTTAAAGTTCCCGACTATTATTCGCTCGGACAGGGTAGGGGATCTATCTACCTTTCTTTCCCTTTTACACTTTGGTACTTATAAAAGTAATTAACTAGATGGATTAAAAAAAAAAAGACAACATCTGAACACTAACATTGGTGAGTCGTCCGCCGGTCTCCCCCAAAGAGATAATAATAGTTTCTCCATTTTGTACACGAGAGCGTAGTGCCAAAGTGATCCGCTGGAGACCGTTCCACGTGATGCCCTTCACTTTTGACTTTGACATGGAAATCCCTAGTAGAACTCTTCGTTTTTAGATGTGGGAGGAAACGGGGAGAGCGCCCACGTGACCATAATCCGAAAGAACCATTAACTCAGGTCATCTGCCGTCCTTAATAAAAAAAAATAAAATAATAATAATAATAATAATAATAATATAATAATAATAATAATAATAATAATAATAATAATAGGTGGTAGAAAATATAAAGTAATAGTTTTTTAAATAAATGAAAACGTTTTTTTTTTTTTCAAATATATGTAATGGACTCTAATTCAATAAAAATCTCTGTAATGACGTCATATCTCTGTGTAATGACCATCATCTCTCTCTGTAATGACATCATATCTCTCTTGTAATTACGCCATATCTCTCTATGTGTAGTGACGTCATATCTCTGTAATGACGTCATATCTCTCTGTGTAATGACATCAACTCTCTCTGTGTAATGACATCATATCTCTCTGTGTAATGACATCATATCTCTCTTGTAATGACGCCATATCTCTCTCTGTGTAATGACATCATATCTCTCTGTGTAATTACATCATATCTCTCTGTGTAAATGACATCTTGTCTCTCTGTGTAATGACATCATATCTCTCTTGTAATGACGCCATATCTCTCTATGTGTAGTGACGTCATATCTCTCTGTAATGACGTCATATCTCTGTGTGTAATGACGCCATCTCTCTCTGTGTAATGACATCATATCTCTCTTGTAATGACGCCATATCTCTCTCTGTGTAATGACATCATATCTCTTGTAATGACGCCATATCTCTCTATGTGTAGTGACGTCATATCTCTCTCTATAATGACGTCATATCTCTGTTTGTAATGACGCCATCTCTCTCTGTGTAATGACGTCATATCTCTCTTGTAATGACGCCATATCTCTCTCTGTGTAATGACATCATATCTCTCTTGTAATGACGTCATATATCTCTCTGTGTAATGACGTCATATCTCTCTGTTTAATGACGTCATATCTCTCTCTGTGTAATGACGTCATATCTCTCTCTCTCTCTCAATTTTTAAAGACACTTTTACGTTCATTCCTATCAATATTACTACTACTACTACTACTACTACGCCAGTATTTATTTGTGGTAGAGACTTTTCAGTAGCAGAAAGTTTATATGGTATTATAATAATAATCTATAAAGACAAAGGAAGCTGCAAATACAAACAGAAAGGTTAAACTGCTGACAGACAGGTAAAAAATAATGTATGAACTTCTCATTTGGACAAAAATATTATTCAAAAATTTCAAGAGTTCTGGTTTGGCAAAAAGAAAGGTCATCATTAAAGTTGTCTAATACCTTTATTCCCCCCTCTCTCTCTTCTTATTGTTGTCTTCGTTTGCCGTTAGCAGTAATGAATAACGTGTGTTTGGACTACTAACTCCGTTCTTTTCCTGGGTAAAACCCGAGTTAATTTCCTGACATATTCCCCCAAAACTAATATCCAATCAGCATCAGTCTGTCAGAGAGAGAGAGAGCGAGAGCGCACGCGCATCAGAGCTACAGGAGTCACGCGTTCTCACTCGAAGCTACACTGATGGCTAAGTAACACTTAACAAATGCTCACTCAAATATACCCTAGTTTGTGGCTTGTCAAAACATCGATATAAGGGGTGAGTTAATGAGAGCCTTGAGCCGCCACCAGGGTCAGGGTGACACATCTTATTGACGATGTCGACTGACGTGATTTGCTTCAAACGGAGTCTCTCTAAAATACACTACTATTGGTTGTACTAAGTTACGCCGGGCGATGTGACTCGGTGCTGTGTGTGTCGGCTTCAGGACCCTAAGGGTCGTGGGATCGATTCCCGCTGCTGGCACATTGTTGCGACCCTTGAGTGAGGTGCTTTACTGGCATTGCTCCAGTTGCTGCTGGGGAGTGGCCTGTGCAGACGCTCGGACAGGGGAACCAAGGGCAGTGGACGCTCTATGGCCATGACAGAGGCGAGTCTCCTATGACAAGGAAAAGTCAGAAGAATAAACCGCTGCTGAAGACGGATGCTCTGGGCCAGCAACGTATCCCACTCTTATGAGATGATTGATCGAAGAAGTTATACTAACTTACTATTACCGCTAACATTATTTCTACTGATGCATTATCCCTTTTTATGTATAAGCGCCCTCAGACGTACACGGACACGAATTGTGTGTGTAATGTATATGTATATTTATGGGATAGGTTTACGTGGTAGATAAACATGTGTTTATTAAAGACAGTTTCAACGATCATACAATAATATTCAAATAAAGAAAAGAAGAGAGGCGGATTTCAGTAAACAAACTAAGGAGATTCCTGCAGGTGTGGACAGAGACTCTTGATAAGCTAAGCTTTCGTATTCGCGTACGTGGCCGACCCGTGAGGATGAAATAAAATCTAATTATTCAAAATGGCTGCCGTTTAAGGTAACACGAAAGGCTATAGTCAAACAAATCTGGATTCGTGTCAGCGTATCTGCCTTCAAAACCAGTAAACAGGAGAAAATCTTACGGTACCAGAGAAATAGTGATGAAGTCAATACAGATAAAGAACAGAGGCAGAGACATAGAGACTAACGGAGAGAGAGAGAGAGAACAGAGGCAGAGACATAGAGACTAACGGAGAGAGAGAGAGAGAGAACAGAGGCAGAGACATAGAGACAAACAGAAAGAGAGAGAGAGAGAACAGAGGCAGAGACATAGAGACTAACGGAGAGAGAGAGAGAGAGAGAACAGAGGCAGAGACATAGAGACAAACAGAAAGAGAGAGAGAACAGAGGCAGAGACATAGAGACAAACAGAAAGAGAGAGAGAGAGAGAACAGAGGCAGAGACATAGAGACAAACAGAAAGAGAGAGAGAACAGAGGCAGAGACATAGAGACAAACGGAGAGAGAGAACAGAGGCAGAGACATAGAGACAAACAGAGAGAGAGAGAACAGAGGCAGAGACATAGAGACAAACAGAAAGAGAGAGAGAACAGAGGCAGAGACATAGAGACAAACGAAGAGAGAGAACAGAGGCAGAGACATAGAGGAGAGAACAGAGGCAGAGACATAGAAACAAACAGAGAGAGAGACATATTGTAATACAGAAAATCACAGTGAACGACTAAGACCAAAGCGTAGCAGGTGCGTGCTTGTACATTTCCGTCTTCCACAAATGCTCGAATAAACCCTTATGAAGCAGAAGAGCTGTCAGTTTTATCCGCGGGAAAGAACACACGTGTATGTAACTGACAGATATGGCGGAATTATCGACTCTACGAGAGCGAAAGAAGGGGAAAATCGGCCGAGGGGAAATCAACTTACAAATGGCGGAGGTGAGAGAGATCGCGGGAACGTATAATCTTCTGTTTCGTATGCCAGCCACGTCCCGAACTCGCCTCCGCCGGGCCGAAGTCTCTGTACACTGTGTAAGCTAATACCAAGATCATGTCTAACTGGCTGTAGGCTTATCACATCTCTCGTTTACCAACCGGTCGTCGTCCTACGAACGAGAGTACGCTGGCTACGACCTCGATCGAGTTTCGTCTTCCTTCAATTTTTCTCTTGCTCCTCTGTCTCACGAAACCTGTCGTAAATACTGACAGTCTGACGTTTAGAGGTCTGGCCCCACTCTCGCACAATCCCTCCCCAATTTCTTTTTCTTTGTTTGTTCAGCAGACGACAAGCTAATATATTTGTTCCAAAAAAAAAACACAACAACTCGATTCGCTTGCCACGATCGCCCAGTTTCTTCTCCTCCGCGCGTCACTCGCACCGGTTGGCCGAGAGCGGACACCGACCAGGATATGTACATTTCCCGGTGCGCAGAAGCAAAGCCAAAACCGGCGGCCCCGAGGGCTGAAATTCTTTCCAACCGCCTGGATGACAACCGCTCGCGGTCTCTCTTCCGTATTCTTGCGAGAGTCGGCAGCATCCGGTGGCTCGGGTGTCTTCGGCTGTTCAGCCAAAGAAAGCTGGCAAGCGTTCGCGCCACGAAAAGAAAGATAAATAAATTTTTTTAATTTACAAGAAAACGTGGGGTTTTGTGGGTTAAATGTACCTGTGTGATGGAAGAGAACAGAAGTCCCGCAGAACTTAATGCGAAGGGTAAAAGATTCAAAGTAGTGTATCAGCAAAGATAAATCCGAAGGAAAACCGTAGGGGCCAATGTCTACATGATAATCACGTGTCTACTACTACATTAGATACACCGAAAATACAACAATAAGCTAAGTTGCAAATATTTCTGTTAATACGCTGCAAGCTGCAGTTTAAATCGTATATTTAAATGATAACTTTATGACGGAAGGGAGATAATTTTGTTTTATTATTTGTAGAATTGGATATCAATTGTGTGCATATATATATATATATATATAATGAAATATCCATTAGTACAGTCATGTGATGATATAGTGCAATGTGACTGGTTGTTAGGCAAGCAGTCAGAAAGTGCCACACCTGCAGGAGAACTATACAGGTATACGCAGTGGTAGCGTTGTAGTGTGGTGAATACTATGGCCGCTGGGAAGAAAATATCACATAAAAACTGCATAGAGTGAAGACTGCTCCATAAAGCAGACGGCTGCAGCTCGATTTCTTGCTTCAGAAGCTGCGTGCAAGAGACCGATGATACGACCTGTTGACAGTTGACGCGGTCGTGGACGGAAACCCAAACTCTCCAAAAGAGCTGTTAAGTATCTCAGAGTGTTGGGTTCTCCAGGTGATAGATAACGAGCCAGCAGAGATTTTGCAAATGACCCAGCGGTAAAATGAAAGGTGTACTGACTGCCGACAGGTACAGGCAGATTCAAATCCATCATGCCATTCCCTCGGGAAAACATCTCATTGGGCGGGAATTCATCTTCCAACAAGACAATGACCCCCCCACAAGTGTTGTAAAAGACTATCTGGCATGTAAAGAGACGGATGGAGCACCCACAACGATGCCTTGACCTGCGGAAAGTTTAGATATGAACATCATAGAGGCAGTATGAAGTCACATGGATACTGAGAAGGTCAACGGCAACCCAACACCTGGGATGAATTTTGGAAAGTGCTGCAGGATGCTTAGAACAAGATCCCGCCGTCATACATTGATAGTCTGTATGGGACCAAGGAAGTAAGGGGTCAGGCTCTATATAAAGCAAAGGGCTCACATACCAAATACTAATGCACTGTACAACGTATTCGTGTTGCTTTTGTATATCTCCTGTAATGTGTATTTATCTACTCCATACGTCTCTCATTCCAGTTGAAATTACTCACTATATATGTATATCCTGGGTTTTTGCATAATAATTCCCAATACTGCATACCTATATTATTTATTGAGCTAGCTTTGCACGCAATTTCTTCTTTCCCTCTTCCAGCCATCTGTATTCTAGTTTACCTGTATATTTCTCGCGCAGACGGAAACTGGGACGCGCACCGACTATGACGGGCTTAAGTCTTCCGAGGTTCTGTCGGATCGTATTCATGAACGCGACTGCATTGATGTTTCCACAGCACAGCAGACCAAAGAATGTGATTAATAGTTCCAATAATTTAGTTCGGATCGTTTTATATTGAGCTTAATCCGATCAGCCGGACTCTACGGAGACTTCTGGTTGACTCTTTCCAGTCGCAGGTTCTGTATCTGTTTCTTCCACAACAGTATTCTCAAATCCCCGGGCGTTCTTGTTTATCATAGCGTCGTGGTTCTTTGTCAGTCGGATGATGGATAAAGGAGAAAGCGGCGATCGGTCTCTGGGATGAATAATTATTTATTACCGGTACTTGAATGTGTAAATTAGGTCTACTTAGAGGGGAAATAACATGCGTGATGGTTGGTCGCGATTACGTGGCGCCAAAGATGGACGCAGATGATATTTTACATTCGGAAATGTTCTGGCAAGAGAGAGAGAAGAGAGATGGAGAGAGAGAGAGAGAGATGGAGAGAGAGAGAGAGATGGAGAGAGAGAGAGAGAGAGAGAGGAGAGATGGAGAGAGAGAGAGGAGAGCTTGGAGAGAGAGAGAGAGAGAGAGAGAGATGGAGAGAGAGAGAGAGAGAGAGAGAGAGATGGAGAGAGAGAGAGAGATGGAGAGAGAGAGAGAGGAAGGCTAAGAGAGAGAGAGAGAGAGAGAGAGAGCTCTCTCTAGAGATAGCTGACTCTATCTAGGCTGTCGCGATTCCCTCTCTCGTCTCGAGCTCCTCTCTCGCTAAACTCTAGATCTAGCTCTCCTACTAACTTTTTGGTGATGTCTTGGAATTAGAACGCATCATTCACTACTACCGTTTTAAACAGTAACCAGTAGACCGATAATTTATATTAATAAAAAAACAAACCGAAATTTCTATAACAGTTGGTTTTATCTTTTGGAATCCGTCCAAGAACTAATGAATTCTTGTAAGACCAACTGAAGAGGAAGAATAAGAAATAACCCGATGGACAGCATAAGTGGGATAAAAATTCAATTCTGCACTCGTTCGTGTTCCAGTCCGCTGTCTGAAGACCAATGATACACTCGACGTCCAGGTATTGAATGATGAACGACGATGACGAAAGCCCAGGTTTCGGTTGTTCTTCTGGAGTATGTACTCTCGCTTGACTTACCTCCGATACAGGACATAACCGCTGGCGAAAAGAGCAGGCTAATTTGTAATTATCGCCCTCCTCCTGTATTGGTGGCTATAGATAGCCGAAAACAATTGTTGTCGTCCGCGCGCTGAAACAATTCATTATTTGATTATTTAAAAATTTTCTATTATGTCCACTCCGAAACGTACAGAATTCTGAGTAATTAAAAGCCTTTAATTCGAACCGCTTGTTTTCTAGCGCTATAGAAGAGACAATAAAGAAAAAGTGGTAACATTTTTACCTATACGGATGCCATAGAAGTTCGGCACACCTGTAATCCGCATTAAGTTGCTTTGTAGTCTTTTTGTCAGAAGAGCTATAGAGTTGCCCAATCTTGTTTGTAAAGTAACGGTTACGAAGCGTCTTTTGGAGACGAGCAGAACAGGTAAAGAAAATGTTTTTCTTTAAGGAGGAAATTAAGTCTATTTGTCAAACGTCCAGACTCTACCGGTTTGTAAACACTAACAAAATTATTAAAAATCCGTATACAGGAATACCCAGACTTACATAAACCTCGACTTACGTATAGCCGACCGGAACGTAACCCTTATGTAAGTCGGGGTCTTCCTGTATATACTAAATTGCTTGTGAATCCGCGACTTAGTTGGCTACAGAGTTCCAGGTAACTCGTGAGAGGCACAAAGACATGGAAATAAAGAATAATACCTTCAATACCGCAATGTTGGCCAAAAATGTTATTCCCGATGTTGATGGAGACCCTCAGCTTAATGGTAACTGGCTGGCGAAAGTGGAAGGTGACCATTTATCAATGATACAAAGACAGAAAAAAACAACCAAATTCATAGTGAAAGTCATGTTGACAGGGATGAAGAAGAACTGAAAGTGAAAGTGATTTCAACAGTAAAGCAGTCATCTGGGAGATCATTTGCAAAGACTTAGTCCTACTAGATATGCATTTAACTGAATCAATTCAACTCGTGGAGAAGATCGCTGGGAAGAAAAGGTTGTGATGAACAGACAAGAAAGGGAAAGGTATATTTAAACATTTGGTGTCTAGCGAGGATGGAGGAGGGCAAGTTGGTAAACGTGAAAGGTTGTTAATTCGGACATCTACCATCACCTTGTTAGCAGTAACGGACCTGGTCAGCATTGGTTCACTCATTACTTCATTACTAACGAAAGGATGAGAAATGCCCGAACTTATCATCTGCTTTCTGTTCAATAGACTGTCTTCTCGCGATACCGCTGTTTTTATAAACATACAAAAAAAAAAAAAAAAATTGTTCAAGGAATCGGACAGGTGGAAATCGAATTATTGACCGAACGAGTGGGTTATCTGTGCTACCTTCTTTTTCCGGTAAACGACGACTGCGGCGTGGCGGAACTCAGCGCGCGCAGCATGCTGGGTAGGCGTCCACATGTTGATTCTGCCTTAGACTATCACGTCGAAAGATTCCGGTTCTCTTCTTCAAACTCCAGACATTTCAACAGACAGATATCACGCTGGGAGACTTCGAGGCCATCTTTGCAAGAACGTCGGTTACTCATAAACTAGCCGCTAGGTGGCGGAAAAGTTTTCTCCCTTGCGGCGGTTTCTAAATACGCCGGTCAGACTGAACTGGCAAAAATGACCGGTTCCCGCACGCAATAGGTCACATGATGCGTTAATAGACCGAAAAATATCCGAGCGCTTGTCGTCGTGGAGACCTGAACACAGGGAGAATGCTTCCTCCTTGATAACAAAAAAAGATTATATGTAGTACATCAATAAAAGGAAACCAATATAAAGAAATTAAAAGTAGAAAAACCTTCGTTGAAAGCATTTTCACTTAGATGCATTTTGCAAGCGGTTATTATTTTAATTTTTTGTTGTTGTTGCATACTCAGAGTTACAAAGTACTTTCTTTGTACGTCTTTCGTATTTTAATACCATTCCCAGTCCCTAAATGTTGGTCGGTTTTCCTGTACAATATACCTCAAAAGTGCACGGACGCCAGCATTTTCAATGGCGTGCCATACGGCGTAGGCGGATTAAAATTGGCGGCAGGGTTAGGGTTAAGGTTAGGCCGACAATTGGACTAACCCACGGCGGCGGGTCCCCGAAGGACTGAGTTTGGTGTCGTATCTCTTCTCTCTGGCGCAGTTTCTTCTTCACCGGCCTCGGCCCCTTGGGCTTCCTCCCACATCTGGAAATGAAAGGCTTTAGTAGGGGCTTTCCGGAGGAACGTGGCAGCGAGATTCCGCTGCTCGAGAGAGACCCCTCCCTCTCCCACCACCTGACCGTACGCGGGTAACGGTCCAACCTTTCTGCTTCTACAACGACAGCCATGAAACGACCTCAGACTTCGAAAGTTAGGACAGGGATTCGCCAAGAGCAAAAAAAAAATGTTCAAAAAAATGGCGTGTCTGGACCTGCAGCAGATGATGAACGCTTCGTGTTCTAATAGCCAGATAATATCTTAGACGTCAGTATTACACCGACCAGCGTTCAGCTTAGAAAAGGGATACAAAGGCAGGAGCGCTGAGCTGATGTAAAAGCCATTCTCCTGCACAGCTGGCGGGATATAGATACACGTAGATATAACTGGGAGTTTCAAAATCTATACTTTAAACAAAACGGATTCTCAGCCCATTATCAGCTGAACAAAACCAACCGAGCTATGAAAGACGAAGGGGAGAACGGGCGGACAATAAGCCTGGCTGAATCAGAGCTGGGATAAGGGGGATTTTTTTAATAAAGAGGAACGAAAAGTTGTATTTACATTTAAAAGAGACGTTGGGGTATTTGGTGAATAGATATTCTTAAATTTGAAGTTTGATACCAAAACGAGATGTACCCATTGTCTTGGTATCATTCAAGTCAAATTAATGGTTATAAGTTAGAGGAATGGCATTTATCGGGGTTGGAATGTCTCTGAATGTCTCTGCTTACCTGGGGTGGGTTGCTTATATCCATGACTGGCGTTGTGCGCAACAAATAACGTGTGATTAGGGGGCCTCTATGATGTTCATATCCAGAGTTCGAAGAGATATTCCTTTAACGGTGTAGAATGTAGAATGATATCATAAGCAGGGACAACGGTAGAAACTCTTCTGAATCGCTGTACATCGTTAATCGAGAAAGATTCGGTTCTTAATGTTCTCATTTATCCCTGCATCGCAAAAACCGCCAACCCACTATATTTCCGTCGGAAGTAGATGCTACTCTACAAAAGAAGGGGGGTGACGAAAGAAGATAAATAGACCCTGCAGGCCAGGTAGGGCAAAATGTAGACGAACTTGGCATTATCTGGAGATTGCACGAAACAGTCCCACTCTGCGCCAACACCGACCGGACACGGATGTGCGAGATGGAGGAAAGCAGAAGCATCGAAATTATTTGTAATTAAGTTTTGCAAAAGTGAAGGAAAAATGTTTGAAACTTATAAATTCAAGAATATGCATTTATCAGACGTCCTGGGATCATTGTTGAATCAGGGTGCAACGCAGCATATTTCGTTTGGTCCGTTTCGTTTATCGGCCGGGTGTTGGTTTTCTTTACAGTGAGAGATGTGACGTCAGAGAGAGAGAGAGAGATAGAGAGATGGGGAGAGAGAGAGAGAGAGGGGGATGGGATGAAGAGATGAAGAGAGAGAGAGAAGAGAGAGAGAGAGAGAGAGATGGAGAGACAGATGAGAGAGAGATGGAGAGACAGACAGAGAGAGACACACACACCACCCACACCACATATATATATATATATAGAGAGAGAGAGAGAGAGAGAAGAGAGATGGAGAGATGGAGAGACATAGATAGAGAGAGAGAGACACACATATACATATATATATATATATATAAGATATCGTAGAGAGAGAGATGTTGAGAGAATATAGAAGGAGAGAGAGGGATGAAGAGATGAAGAGAGGAGAGATAGAGAGAGAGGAGAGAGAGAGAGATGGAGAGACAGATAGAGAAGAGAGAGAGGAGAGCGAGAAAGAGAGAGAGAGATGGAGAGACAGAGAGAGAGAGAGACACACACACACACATATATATATATATATATAGAGAGATAGAGAGAGATGGAGAGACAGAGAGAGAGAGAACCACACACACATATATATTATATATATATATATAGCGAGAGGGATGAAGAGATGAAGATCGAGCTGGAGAGACAGAGAGAGGGAGCGACCCACCTATATATATGTTATATCTATAGAGCGTTGGAGAGAGCGAGAGAGTAGACGAGAGAGCTGGAGAGCGAGGAGAGAAGGTGGAAGAGAGAGTGATAGAGAGAGAGATGGAGAGATGGAGAGAGAGAGAAGGTGGAAGCGAGAGTGCTCGAGCGAGAGAGATGGAGCGCTGGCAGCCTGAGAGCGCCACGCGCGAGAGAGACACCTCTATATCTATATCTATGAGAGCGAGAGAGAGAGAGAGAGCCAAATCGTTAGTGTCCAATTTGCTATCAGCCAATGAGAGAGAGAGAGACTGAGAGAGATGGAGAGATGGAGAGATGGAGAGACCGCGAGCGAGAGAGCCCATATCTATATATATATATATATATATTATCTAGCGACGAGAGAGAGAGAGAGAGATGGAGCGATGGAGAGATGGAGAGAGAAATTATCATATCGATATAGAGGCGAGAGATGGCGAGCTGGAGCGCTCGAGAGAGAGCGAGTTTTTCTTTCTTTAAAAAAAAACCAACAAACGGACGCATTAGCAATCTCCTAAGGCTTTCAAACACAATGAGGTCTGTAGAAATCTTGGACGGGAACGAATAGAGTGGCACCAGTTGCGGATAAAAGACAATGAAACTTGCTGTGGCTATACCAGGAAGAGATATCACGGGGGGAATATATTTTTGAAAAAACAACGTGTATATATATATACGAGTGATGGACAAAAAAATAACTGCGTTACCCTATGATCTTAAAATACCGAGTGTCCACTGATTGTGTGTTACAGTGTAAAGATGGATTTCCAACATTAAAAAAAGCCAATTAAGCGTCGTTTTCTTTTCTGTAGAACCACGATACTCAACCATTTCTGATGGAGCGAGATTCCACTCTGGGGAAATAAATCGGTAAACGTCATTAGTTCGCACTCTACGCCATTATTCCAACGAGGGAAAGGCGTAAATAATGAATTGGAAAAAAGACCTTTGAAAATAAATCAGGTTTCAGATGACGGAATAATTTTCGTCATCACTGCGCTATTACTCGCTGTCTCCTCCGCCACCTCTTTGTATACGTGAGCTCCTACTTTTCTCTTCCGCCCGTCACACGATTTCTCAGCGGCACATTAAACAGACTACGGGATGAGATGTGTGCAGCGCGATTGGTTTGCCTTCCCTCTTCTCTATCTTTGTCACTTCTCTTAACATCCGCGCATCAATTGAATATTCATTTGGTGCCAGGGACACCATTTGCTACTGTTAGCTGGTGCTGTCAGAGGGAGGACTGATGGGCACTGTACCATTAGGGCGACGTTATCCCGGTCGGGCTTCATCTGATCACCGTCCCGGGAGTTCAGTACAAGTCCCATCCCGTACGGCCGACCGGCTTTTAGAGAGAGAGGGGAGAGAGAGAGAAGAGAGAGAGAGAGAGAGACGGAGGGTGTGTACCAGAGAGCGAGAGATGGAGGGAGAGAGAGTGTGTGTGTCAGAGAGGAGAGAGAGAGAGAGAGAGAGATGGAGAGGGTGTGTACCAGAGAGCGAGAGATGGAGGGAGAGAGTGTGTGTGTGTCAGAGAGAGAGAGAGAGAGAGAGAGAGAGAGATGGGAGGGGTGTGTACCAGAGAGCGAGAGATGGAGGAGAGAGGTGTGTGTGTCAGAGAGAGAGAGAGAGAGAGAGAGAGAGAGAGAGATGGAGAGGGTGTGTACCAGAGAGCGAGAGATGGAGGGAGAGAGAGAGAGAGACAGAGAGAGAGAGAGAGAAAGAGAGAGAGAAGATGGAGAGGGTGTGTACCAGAGAGTGAGAGATGGAGGGAGAGACTGTGTGTGTGTCACAGAGAGAGAGAGAGAGAGGAGAGAGAGAGAGAGAGAGAGAGATGGAGAGGGTGTGTACCAGAGAGCGAGAGATGGAGGGAGAGACTGTGTGTGTGTCAGAGAGAGAGAGAGAGAGAGAGATGGAGAGGGTGTGTACCAGAGAGCGAGAGATGGAGGGAGAGACTGTGTGTGTATCAGAGAGAGAAGGAGAGAGAGAGAGAGAGAGAGAGGAGAATGTGGTGCATTTTCGCCTATTCCACGTGGGGGGGGGGGGACTGTCCCCTGCCCCGCCTCCTTTGTCAGCCAAACTTTGGCATCAACGGAGTCTCTCTCTCTCTCTCTCTTTAAATCGTGTATCCGCGAAGTACGGCCTCGTTCGCATAGATCGAATGGAGAAGTAGGAACGGATATACCGTCCTGTTGTGCCGTGTTCGCGCGGGTAGCCTTATCAGAACGCGCCACACCCTAAATTAAAAGTAAAAACAAAGGGCAATTGCTATACGCATCTACTTTTGTCTCCTGTCAGGGACTAGTATTCAGAGAAGGGTTAAAACCTGTCTCGAAAACCCTGATCTGGGCTGTTTGACAAGCAAGAAAGGGCAAAGGATGTCAGCGGTGACGAAAGTATACGGACACCCTCTCTCTTTCTTTTTTTTCGCTAATAGGGCCAATTTTCTTTTACTACTGGCTACTCCTTAGGTCCCTAACGGGGGCCGAGCTGGGGGTTTTGTTTTTCGATTATTATTTTTCCTTTTACTCGAGATTTTAGAGAGATCTACCAAAACGATTTACGGGTTTTTACGATCCATGATTCAGTCGTTCGTCAGTTTCTCCCCACTTCGCGGTTCTGGGTCCACGTCTTAAAGCGCAAGAACCCCCTTTTGATGAGCCCGCAGGTCGTCTATCGCGGCACAGACCGGTTCCAGACTGTTTCGGGGAGCGAGCCGTCAGATCTCGGACCTTTTATGCACCGGACTCGTCGGAACAGCGGTCGGCCACGTTCGTCAATCTTACGACCGGAACACGTCGACCTAATCTAGTTTAAAACGTTACCCACGAATGGAGTTAAGCGATTGCACATGACTGCATTGGACGGGGGGCACTTGTCACTTGGTAAAGAAAGAGACGCCGGTCGGTTCTTAACAGCGATCGTCTCACATCGTTTGCGTATGTTCACCTACTATTGTGCCATGTGCCATCACCGTAATTGGTCCGACTGTATCGCCCGATATCCATCGACGTAAGACGGGCTGTCTGTATGTTCGTAGATGGCGAACAAAAACCCTTTCTTTGAGACAAACTCAGCGGGACATCTAATATATTATTTCTTTTTCTTTTGCCCGACAAACAAGACAGCTGCATTGTCGTCCTTTTTAGAGATATTTGAAACTGTCTGCTGGCGGTTACAGATGCCCAACGCTCAGGTATGAGGAACACCTGAAATCTGCAAATGACAATGGAAATCCATCAATACGATGACGTTTATTAACCCTTATACCGCGGCGGTCCAACAACTATCTCAACCGACTGGTGTCGTTATTCTTCAGTGCGAATCCGTAGCTCGCCTCAATTTCGAACCTGTTCGTTTATTTAAAAGAAAAAGAATATTTTCTTCTCTAGCATCGAGAGAACACGGTGGCTTTCCGAGTTTTCGTAACTGTATCGCTCACCTATTTTGAAAACTGACTGTCTCGTGTCAGTGAGCGCGGGACCGATTAGTTGGTCTGTCTCTTATTATTTAATCTTCTCTCTGCTAAACCTCGTATTGGGAAATCCAGGAAATTTTAGTTTTATTTGATATGACTGCATTCCCAATATGCTGGGCGCAGTGAATCAACAAGGTGCCCCTCCAGGTCGGAGTAGTTAGTCTCCTGACAAGCGTATTTAATGAAATGTGCATACATACCTGTACCTGTGAGCCGGGCATCACCTGATGTTTCGGAAATATAGAGATACAATGGGAACGGAACTGTTTTGAATAACCTGCACTTTCAGAGGCTACGACAATTACGTATTGCTCATCGATCAAAGGGATATCTAAACACTTTCTCAAGCGCCTAGAATGGCAATGTTCACCATCTTGTAATCATAATTTTTACAAGTATTTATCACGGACACATTTAGCCTCGGTGATGACTTGGAAACACGGGAGAGTGAACTTCGGTAACATTTGGCAGAAGCCGAGTTCCGCTCGTCAACAATGATCGGTTTCGACTGCCGATTTTAAAAAAAAACCCTGATTGAACAACGATTCCGTGTTCACGAACAGAATTTCTCGAGCCCATCTCACTGAAAAATGGCGTACGGTTGGTTACCTCGAATCACGATTACGGCGTCGACAGGTTCTGATGTGCAGGTGAAGAAGGGATGCTGACGGGGGGACGGACGGTACAGGTTGCTGCCAAAGTGTGCTGCCTTATCTGCACGTTTTATACATAACCGAACGAGTATTCGATAAAAAATTACCTTGGAAGAAATGCGCAACAATTAGAGAAGGGCAAGGTCTACAATTACTGAATTTTGCCATTGTTATTATTCCGTTAGATCCGATTACCATTCCGCTGGACTGATGCAGCGATGTCTAATAGGAGGCATAATTTCCACGGCCCTGGCTCACGGTCTTCGGCTGGAAGTAGACATTCCACTCCAAATTGTAATTCTAGCCTCATGTGCGCCATCTGTATTTATCGGTGACTCCAGTCTGGTGCGCGAGCGACTCCAGTAGAATTTTCCAGATACATTACAGATTATTAACAATAATCATATTAATTACTGGTCTTTATTAAAGGCATTTGTGTAAAAGAAAATTAAAAAAGAAAAAATAGAACGCGAAGAATCTTAGCGTTAACCGGATACCAACCGGACGTTTAATTCCACTGACGGTTATCTGACTGTAAACTGGGTCACCAGGTGGCGCGCACAGACCCGGAATGTAAACTACACCCGACCGCACTCCCGATAGAATTTTCTCCGAAAGGCAGTAATCGACCGATCTTCAGTTTCCCCCCAACCCGGATGTGATTGGTTTATCCGGTGTTTTGTTCCGTGTTTTTTTTTTCTTTCTTCAACGACTCCCCCCTCCCGCCTCCCCGTCAATTCGAGCGAGGCCCAGCACAAATTCTCCACCCGGCTACATTCCGACAGGAAGGATTTTTTTCCCAGCTAGCAGCCGCACTGTTTTCGCAGATATCAAATTTGGACCGGAAATGACGTCGCGATCAGGTGGTTGGTCGTAAATAGTAACGTAAACCTTTTCTTCTTTTTTTTAAAAAATACCGGAAATGACGTCGCGATCAGATGGTTGGTCGTTAATAGTAACGTAAACTTTTTCTTCTTTTTTTAAAAAAATACCGGAAATGACGTCGCGATCAGATGGTTGGTCGTTAATAGTAACGTAAACTTTTTCTTCTTTTTTTAAAAAAATACCGGAAATGACGTCGCGATCAGATGGTTGGTCGTTAATAGTAACGTAAACTTTTTCTTCTTTTTTTTAAAAAATACCGGAAATGACGTCGCGATCAGATGGTTGGTCGTTAATAGTAACGTAAACCTTTTCTTCTTCTTTTTTTTAAAAAATACCGGAAGTGACGTCGCGATCAGCTGGTTGGTCGTTAATAGTAACGTAAACCTTTTCTTCTTTTTTTTAAAAAATACCGGAAATGACGTCGCGATCAGCTGGTTGGTCGTTAATAGTAACGTAAACCTTTTCTTCTTTCTGTTTTTTTTTAAAATCCTAGATTTATGTGCATTTAAATTTTCTCGGTTGCCGTAGATACATAGATACGTCTTGATGGCTGCTGCCGCCTCCTCGTAACGGGCTAAACTATAGCGCCACCGCACAGGGACGGGATTGTTGTTAGTATTGATCCGGTCCCTGCGCCGTGTGAAGTGGGGCGTCGGACAGATTAAAAGACATTATGTCTAATTAATGGCTCTAAGTCACTGCGGTGTATCTCCTGAAAAGTCATTTCTGGCAAAAGCTCTGCGTTTACGGGGCTCCTGGCTTGGAGTGGTAACAACTGCACGTCGCTGAGGTTATCTTTCTCCGCACCCACTCGCGCCAGAGCGGTGCCGACTGCTGCTGGTCAGTCGCCCGGGACCACAATCGGACTCCGTCTGATAATTCGTGCTAAGGAACAACACCGACAACAGGGACTTATTATGTCCCCCCCGTGGAGTTGATCTTTTGCCGATGCGAGTTAATAAGTAAATAAATTTTGGCATCAGCAACCCCGAACGTTCTTAAAGCTTTTAAACGGACCTTTCTGGAGCAGTCATTGTGCTACCTTATCGAAGTCGCATCTCTTCTCCGATATTTTGCTATCATTACACAGCCATCATGTTGTCGTTATGTCGCTGCCGTTAAAAGTGCCCTCGTTCTACTGCAACCACCGTACTATCCATCATCGCTCTATCAATGTGCTTCGTTATGCTGTCATTTAGCTGACAGCGTAGCTGTACTACTGCAGTTATACGAATGTACTGATACGATACTACTCACTGCCAGTACACGGTTGTATTACAATCACGTAGACTCCGAGTTCGAATCCTGGTCAAGACCGGTTCGGCTCCGCGTCTTACCCGACCCACCCCACAATGGCTACCCTCCGGTTTCCTCCCACTGGAAAAAATGAAGAGATCTAGTAGGGATCTTCCAGGTGCTGGTGGAGGACCTTCGGGGTAGTACTGTTCAAAAGACCCCTAACCCTCCAACTCACTTTGTTCTCAAATTGTACGTCAGAAAGGGGTCCACAGAGCGGGTATAACTGACACATTCTAATGGTGCTTTAAAAAGAAAAACAATATCCCCTTCACCAATGCTTACTCGCTGATCCCTGGCGCCCCTTTGTTGTGCTGTTGTCCATCCCCCCCCCCGTCTGTACCCCAATTCTTCTTTCATTGTGCTGACAGCATCTTATTATCGATTTTTTAAATACTCTTGACGCCGTTCAGCTACCGGTATGTTGTCCCCGGTAGTTGCCCCGCTTAGCCCCTCCCCCTCCCTGCATGTAAACAATACGTTAGAGGGGAAGGGGGCATGGAGTTTACACACATTGGGGCCTCGAACCCTGTCCTATTACCGTGCTTTTATTATGGCACCATTATGCTCGTCGTGTACTGGTTCTGTGTAATAATACTGCTGTACTGTGGCATCACCGCGACCCCAGCCTCACTCTCGCATCGGGCTGTCGCCGAGTCCCGCCTGTCGGTGGTGTTTATAAAGCTGTTCGTATTTTTAAAAAGTATTAACCAACGAGATAAGATGACTTATTAGTATCCACATTATTATTATTATTATTAATTATTATTATTATTATTATTATTATTATTATTATTATTGTGGAAATGGAACTAAATATTCCAACTGTTGTTCATCTTCGTTTCTCGGCAGCACGCACTCACACCCAGTCAGAAGCTCCACCTGGTGGAGACGACATAAACTATCCGCCACTCGCCAACCCTGACACATCAAAGGCCCCGCCGCCAGGCTGGACTCGTGTCTGTCACACGCCGGGCTCGTTCCGCGCACAGGCGGAAGTAGACCGGCAAGGAATGCTACCTACACACGCCCTGCACTACCTAAGCCGGTTGTTGTTGTTGTTGTTTAAAAGTTCTCCCCGACTCGAACAGGGCGAGTGAATCAGCGACCGCCCTGACAATAACGCGCGAGTCAGCTGATCGTCCCCTTCCAACCGTCCCCCACCGGTATCGACTTCCAGCTCTAATTTTCCGCTCGTTCTTCTCTTCTTCTCCCTAACCCTTTCTTCTTTTGTGACCGTGCGAACGTTCGTTTACCTTTTCCCACCGGCGCGCGATCGGCCGCCTCTGGGTCCGAAAACGTTTCGCTTTCCTCGCTCTTGTCAAAGCTTCCGTCGGTAGGGGGCAGGAGCGCGCGCGCGCGCGTGTTTACCCGCCCAGCTTCAATTCTCGTGATGCAATCAACACGTGGGAAGGGACCGTTTCCCGATCCCACCGCGGCGAACACTTGGGCAGAGACACCTGCCTACCTACCTGGCCGTCAGTCTGTGGAGGCGGGGATGCGAAAGTAGGATGAATGTGAAAAGAGGGGGGGGAGCAGGACGTCCAGGCCGCTCTCAGGGACAGACGATCGGGCAGATCGAAGGGTTGGCATTTTGTCTGTTTCCGCGAACTTCCGCTGCACATGAGACAGGGGGGGGGGGTGAGGTAAACACGTGATTAATCAGAATGATAAGAAATAAATCTGTCTCGCTCCAAGCCCACGGGTTCTAATGCTTCTGCACTGGGGGTACAAATGCGCCTCTCTCTCTCCTCCCTCTCTCCCATCTCTCTCTCCTCTCTCTCTCTCTCCTCCCTCTCTCCCATCTCTCTTTCTCTCTCTCTCTCTGCCTCGGGACGATCGCGTGGTTCTGTTGAAAGGTCAGCACGAATGGTAGCTGCGACGGACACCTGCTGCTAACAGCAACAACAACAAAACCAGCCCAGGAACGGATCCCCACACAGCTCTCGTGGGATCCCTCTTTTGGTGCCGGCGATAATTTACCTTTTTTTATGTTCCATATCCAGCTATGCGTGATTTGATATGCGGAATTAGTTGTACACCGTACTCGTTAGGTAGTAAACGCATCTCCGAAGGACCGTAAATGTTATTCATTAGGCGTAATGAGGTTGTCGCCGTTGTTAATTCATTAGAGGTGTAAACTCGGCAGCTGCGATGCTGTGTCGGCTCCACCCGAGCTAACAGACGCCGTGGGTTCGAGGACAGTAGGCATGATTTATGTTTTTGCATCGCTTTCGCCCTCTCAACGTAATTCCTTAATTTCCACGTACAAACTGTGGCAGCAGCCTGGCGGTCCTCGTGTGTGACACCTTCGCGAAGTTTAGACATCTCAATAGGGAATTATCTTCTCCGGTGTGAAATGAAAGGATTACGGTGGGAGGGAGAGACGTTCCCATAGCGACAGAGTGGGCAGTTTGTCGTGTCAGCTGCTTTAGATGTAGCCGATCGGTCCAGCTGGCAATGGAAACGCAAGGTGTCAGCCCTAGCTCCGGTCAGCATTCACGACACACGATTAGACTTTCCATTAAGGCCAAACGGGCTGCCTATGTTAGATATATAAGATAACTTCCGCCATAGTGCATGAGTTATCCGAACTGCTGCAGAACCGGCTTCGGTGTATGCATCCAAGTAGATGCGCCGTACCATCCGCACTCTCGAGCGACTGAAGGACAGAAGTGGTCCAAGAGTGGTGACGATATACGGGAAACAATTTCCGACAAGCTCGGGGGTAATGCCCGATTATTCTGCGCACCTCATCAAATGAAAGAAGAGCGGAAAAGGGGTGGGGGGATATGCTAAACTTCTGACCTTCTCGACCAAAGGAGCGGGGCCAGCCGACATGGACCCTGAATACAGCGGAAGAAAAGGCCAATCGATGTGTCCGAGATTTAATGTATCAGTGACAGTCCACGCTTATCGAGACGACTCGGAGAACCGCGGCCGGAGAGAACCTGAAACCTCAGTCCAACCGCAAACACGTTCCTTCGTGCAGTATGGCCGAATGCGTGCGGAGTTTCAGCTGCAGGCGCACCATCGGTAGTTCCATCCGAAGCGAGAGCTGTCTCGTGAAGAATGTATCTCTCGTGTTTATAAGCCTGTGTGGCTCCCCTGACAAGCCGTGGCTCACAGCAGCGGGTCATCGATCTGTCTGTCTACCACGGACACAATAGGCAGGATAGGAAAATACCTCTAGGTCGACGGCCCGCCATCAACACGAGCACCGCCTGACTGCTGAGCCTGGATCATCTGTATAGATGCTACTATTTAAAGTCAGGGCCTACGTCTCGCGCGCGCGCGCGTACACACACACACACACACACACACACACACATAATAGTTGATTCGATGTGGGAGAATAAAAGAAACATTTAAAAAATTTTAAAAAAAAAAGGAATCTAGAGAATTTAGGTCAAATAGTTATTTCCCCTTACCGCCACGGAAACTGGGGCGAACCTCTATCTCAGAAATTACGACTACAAGATGGCTATCTTCTTCTTCTAAACACTGGTTCCGTGCCCAGTATTTACAAATACTGCACTTTTCCCACATATCTCGTGTCGGCCTTGGACTAAATCAGGCAGTCAACTCACCCCCCTCGCGATTATCAAACAGACCGCTTTAGCTACTGCCAAATACGGCGTCGCCAAGATACGGTTGCCATGCGATATGCAAATCCCCACTATTGTCTGAAAATGGTTCACTTGCGTGGACGGATTTAACCAGAATGAATCTAAATGGGTGTAGAAAACAACCGAGAAGAGTCTCTCTCTCTCTCTCTCTCTCTCTCTCTCTCTCTCTCCTCTCTCTCTCCATCTCTCTCGCTCTCTCTCCATCTCTCTCTTCTGTAGTGACGTCATCTCTCTCTCTCCTCTCTCTCTCTCTCTCTCTCTGTAGTGACGTCATCTCTCTCTCTCCATCTCTCCATCTCTCTCTCTCTGTAGTGACGTCATCTCTGTCTCCATCCCTCCATCTCTCTCGCTCTCTCTCCATCTCCTCTCTCTCTCTCTCTCCTCTCTCTCTCTCCCGCTCCATCTCTCTCTCCTCTCCTCTCTCTCTCTCTCTCTCTCTCTCTCTCCCCCCCCTCCCCCTCCTCCTGTGTAGTTATACATTTCCCCAAAATCAGAGTTCTGAACACCCTCCTGTCACGTAGCTATAAAGGACTAGTGAATCCTAATTACAGTCCTCTGTAGAATGCACTGAGCACTTTCGGTAAAACACCGTATGACGTTTCACGTCACATTTTCCTTGCAAAAACAAAAGAGAAAACAATTACAGATATTTTTTTGATGTAAAAAGAATTTATATCTAGTGAATGTATCGTTTATAAAGGGAGAATAATAGATATTTGTGAGGTTTACGTAGTTACAAGACGCACTGACAACGTATCGATATCAGGCTATCCTTCCTTGAATGTCAAAAACCATAGCCGTTCTAATTAATGAATTAAAATGTAGGATATATATATAATTAAATTGTTTAAACAATTTTGTCTGGGAACGATATATAAATAAATGCTATTAGTGGGAAAGAAAATCCAGCGAGAAAGTTTATCCGATTATCAACTAGTAGCCACGGGGTTCTTGGCAATCTGGCGACTTCACCGTAGAGGATGAAGCCAGACGGTATTAGGGTGTTGATGCTGTAAGTAGTTAGTTCCCCTTGGCGGCCATCTTTGTGCGGATTAGGTTAGCAATGCTCTCAGACTGGCCTTTCGGATAATCAGTTCAAAACTTGGCAACTCTATCCTAGCAGAATCCGGATTTACGATTCTTCTTCCCTTCCGTGCGGGCATCGTACGGGCAGCGCAAAAAACCCGTCGGCGGGAACATTTGTAGGGGTCTAATATGTCTGTCGGGTTTACCCGACCCAGACGTTACGCAAGCAGCATTTTACCGTTATTTAAAGTTCTATGGAAAGTGTTAAAATGTTTGATGGTCACCACGTTATTTGTTAAATGTTTAATTGGTGTCGGGTTATAATGTTATAATGTTTTATGGGCACCGCGTTATTTGCGTTACAATGTTTAATGGTCACCACGTTATTGTGTTACAATGTTTAATGGGCACCGTGGTTAGAATGTTACAATGTTTAATGGCTGTCGGGTTATAATGTTATAATGTTTCATGGGCACCACGTTATAGTGTTACAATGTTTAATGGGTACCACGTTGTTGTGTTACAATGTTCAACTGGTGTCGGGTTATAATGTTATAATGTTTGATGGGCACCACGTTATTTGCGTTACAATGTTTAATGGACACCACGTTATTGTGTTACAATGTTTAATGGGCACCGGGTTAGAATGCTACAATGTTTAATGGCTGTCGGGGTATAATGTTATAATGTTTTATGGGCACCACGTTATAGTGTTACAATGTTTAATGGGCACCAGGTTGTTGTGTTACAATGTTCAATTGGTGTCGGGTTATAATGTTATAATGTTTGATGGGCACAACGTTTTTGCGTTACAATGTTTAATGGGCATCACGTTATTGTGTTACAATGTTTAATGGGCACCGGGGTAGAATGCTACAATGTTTAATAGCTGTCGGGTTATAATGTTATAATGTTTTATGGGCACCACGTTATAGTGTTACAATGTTTAATGGGCACCACGTTGTTGTGTTACAATGTTCAATTGGTGTCGGGTTATAATGTTATAATGTTTGATGGGCACCACGTTATTTGCGTTACAATGTTTAATGGGCACCGGGTTATGATGTTACGATGCTTTATGGGCACCACGTTATTGTGTTACAATGTTTAATGGGCACCGGGTTAGAATGTAACAATGTTTGATGCGCACCACGTTATTGTGTTACAATATTTAATGGATACCGGATTATAATGTTATAATGCTTGATGGGCACCGGGTTATAATGTTACAATGTTTGATGCTATTCTATTAATTAGTAATTAAAAAGAATAAATAGAACATTTTGTCCAATATTTATGTCTCCTTTCCAAGTTTTTTAAAAAATTATTCAGTTATTAACTACACTCCAAACGTTATGTGATTACATGATAGAAAGGAGTTTGTTTCGGTTATTCATTTTATCTGCTTTTCTCTGTTAATGAAACAACCTCATTCCCATGTATTTTTACCAAATAAACAATTTGGTGCTATGTTTTCTGTCTCTAGCGACACGATAAGTTCTAGATCAATTATTTGGCAATCATCTGCAACGATCGATGTGTTGAGTCTGAAATGAAATCGTGGTCCTGCACTGGTAAAAAAGTGAGGACAGTAGATATTTTGCGAATAATCAAAGATTACGAGAAAGAAAGAGAGAGAGAGAGAGAGAGAGAGAGAGAGAGAGAGAGAGAGAGAGATATGACGCCAGTACAGAGAGAGAGATGACGTCACTACACAGAGAGAGATTACATAAATACAGAGAGATTACGTCAGTACAGAGAGATTACATCAATACAGAGAGATGACGTCAGTACAGAGAGATTATTACATCAATACAGAGAGATGACGTCAGTAACCCCCCCCCCCCACCCCCCCATTGACGTCAGACAGAGAGATTCATCCACCAGGGAGATTACATCAATACAGAGAGATGACGTCAGTACAGAGACAGAGAGAGAGAGAGAACCCGTTTCTTACTCAAATCTACTGTGCGAACAAGCTCCCAACCAGCCAGAAGCACTGATAACATTGCGCTTTCGCGCAAACCTACGGGGACCCGTGATTTATTCTTTCGCAAGAACCAGCTGAATTATCCAAAGATGAACCTTTTGAAGTATTTCCTTCCTTGGGGTTTTGATCAGCTGTTATAGTGCGTCGTTCCTCACTGCCCGGTGCCAAGCTTCTTTCGACGTCACCGTTGGCTTGGCTTAATTTATGGTTTAGACCCACTCACGCACTCCATTTACTCCAGCAGAGTTGTCACTGTTCCGATATCTGTACGTTGTTTAGATCTCCTAAAAACTGTTATGGCCAGACGAGGAAGATGTCAACGACGTGCCTTAACTACTTATTAGATTTCTTATCCGCAGATGTTACTGGTCGAAAATATCTATATAGATATTTGCATGAATACACATGACGAGATAGAGGCGAGCGCTCACACAAAAATCTCTTAAATTCCACGATGCTCCAAATGTCTAGGATGGCTCCAGTTTTTGGGTTAAGTCCGATTCTCTTTCTTGTGGTTGTTAACCCCTCATTAGTCGAAGCATTTGCGAAGCGGCTTTCTACGTCAAGTTGACTAGAAGAAGTCCACGGAATGAGGCGCTATCACGACCAGCTTTGGAGGTGTCAGGGTGCTCTAAAAAATGTCTTGTCAGAAAATTGCCCCTTGATCAGATGCGATGGTTCTCAGCAGGTTATTATTTTAGTGAATCTTTGGAAGACCCGTCTCTGTGAAGCGATTTGAAATAAGACTGAAATAAGCACCTGGCTATTGCAGATATCGTATAATCGCATTGCTTCATCTCAGTCTCTAGTCTCTGTTTAATGGATGATGCTATATCCTTGCACAGTTTCTTATACTTTCGACTTTGTGGAAATTGTTGGATCTCGCTCTGATATATGCTATTGTTTTTAAAAATTAATTTTAACTGTAGCAATGTTCATATCGGCTGGGAGGTTTATAATGTTCTTATCCCTTTGGGGACAGCAGTTCCTCGCTTCTCTTTAAATGAACTGCTAGAAAGTGTGTAAGATTTAACTTCTGTAGAATGAGCTGGTGCGTATTTTTAATTCGTCACCATGGCAGAAGGTATATATATATCTAACATAGGCAGTCTGTTTGGTCGAAATGGAAAGTTTAAGCACTGAAATGTAGCTTCTCTTTAAACTGTACTAAGGGATGCTCAGTGGAGTTTATTACGTTGTGACAAGAACCGGACATTAATTTCGGCAAACGAGCTGGGGTTCGTTAAGTGTCTGCAACAATTCTCTAGTTTTCTCCGCTCGATTTTCCCCTTTCAAGGGTTTGTGCGATTCGTGAGCAATTATTTCTGCTGGTGGAAAGCAGTTGATTTGTCGTTTCTCTCTTTTTTTTTTTGGTTTTTGTTTTTGTTTGGGAGGCCTGGCCTCCGAATTTATGAACCCCTCAAGGATCGAAGGTGCGGAACTTCAGCCTCCCGAGCAAGTTACGGCCCTTTACTCCGGCGGCGTCCGAGAGCTGACACGGGAAACCACGGCCGGCCCAACTAGGAGCGCGGCGAGCTATGTCCCAGCTCAAAACCCGTTACACGTGCAAAGAAAGTGCAGGCATATTTGGAAAAATTTCGCTTTCGTTTTACCTTTAACGTAAGCAGTGTGCGAAGTAACTGCGGGCGCGACTCTGGCCCGCCCCTGACCATCGGCAAGGTTTGACGACGTGGAGGGAAGCAGAACCAAGCGCAACCATTCGGATAGAAGCCGCGCACCTCTTCTAGAATTCCATCGATGACGATGCTTTGATCCGCTCTCGCCTTAGTCTTCTTCTGTAGAATTTATTTATTTCAATTCACCTTAGAGAGGCTGGACCAGTAAATCAACAAACGCCGAACTTGCTGTAGCAGAGGGTCCGCTTCTCGTAACCGAAGATGGCCGTTCGTTCATGTGTCACGTGCGAGCAGCTGGGGACCCCCCAGTCTCCGCTGCGAACGTAGCTTGGTGCTAGTTTTGGTACTTGACGTTTCAGCGCCCAAGATTTGGTTAACTCAGCCCCACCCCACGAGACAGTTCTACTATTGTGGCTTCGAATAGTTGGCAGGTCGTCGACTCTCAAGGCGGAGATAACCTTTCTACGAGAGAGAGAGAGAGAGAGAGGAGAGAGAGAGAGAGAGAGAGAGAGAGAGAGAGAGAGAGAGAGAGAGAACACACGAGAAGTAGTGTAGTACCGCAATCATCCGCTAGAGAGCGCGGTCTGTTCTTCGCCGACTTTCTCAGGGTATTCTCTCTTGGAACTTTATTTTCAGATGTGGGAGGAAGAAATCCACACTACCGATTGTTTGAGAGCAGCGAGAAGAAAGCACGGTAGCTAGATATGTAGGCAGAACCAACTCGACCCCAACCGGGAATCCAACTTCAGCTTTGGCAGTCACTTAAACTAACCACTGAGCCACTGGCCGTCCTCGCTTTGATTAGCGTTTTGCTAACTGTTAATATAATAAGTAATCAGTATGTTAAAGTCATTTAATAGTGCTATTTCATTTAATCAAGGGCAAATGCAACAACATTAACTGTGAAACTGTACTGACGTCATACCTCTATGTGTACTGACGTCATATCTCTCTGTACTGACGTCATATCTATCTATCTCTCTGTGTACTGACGTCACATCTCTCTCTGTACTGACGTGATATCTATCTATCTCTCTGTGTACTGACGTCACATCTCTCTCTGTACTGACGTGATATCTATCTATCTCTCTGTGTACTGACGTCATATCTCTCTGTGTACTGACGTCACATCTCTCTGTACTGACGTGATATCTATCTATCTCTCTGTGTACTGACGTCATATCTCTATGTACTCACGTCACATCTCTCTCTGTACTGACGTCATATCTATATATATATATATATATATCTCTCTCTGTGTACTGACTTTTATAAATCCTGCATTAACAGCGAGATCTGAAAAACTTCCGCAAAAGAAAAGAAGGAAACGCGATGTGTTCCGGTCGCCCGTAACTTTTCTGCTCGTATAAACACAGCCCGCTCCTTCAGAGAAAGCCATTCCATAATTTTCTCGCGAAAGCCAAAATCAAGAAAGACAACCCGCTGTGCCTCTCGTGAGGTCGTGCGGTTGGACCTTGCAACATTTTGTTTTTACAATGTTGTAAAAGCTTTCTCCCCCCCCAGGTCTTTTAATACATAGCAGGAAAAAATTCCCGAAACTATTCCGTCCAAAGACAAGTCCTTTGTCTTTGTGTTGAGGTTGGATGAGGGATCAAACGAAAAATGCATTTACCCGCCTAAATCATTTCTATAAATACTAACGTTTCAATTCCTAGAAAAAACAACGTCTCTCCCTCCCGATCTCTTTAAAAAATATTTCTTTTTGTCTGAACCCTAATGTCGTTTTAATTTACAAAGAATTAAAGAAAAAAATTAGAAAATCAAGCGCGATAATCAGCAGAGCGATGGTGTCATGTGACATGACGCAGTGTCGGGTACCAGACGGAGCTATCGGTCGCAGGGTTTGTTTCGAGGATAAAGAACGACCATAAAAGCGGATTATGGTCTTTACCAAGCCCCGTATTTACGACATTAAAACGTTACGCCAGACATCGGCCGTGTGGCGAACATTAAAAGAAAGGAAGAAGAAAAAAAAAAAACAGCGACAAAATATGATACGCTAAAAACAAATAGCCAAGTCACGAGCCCCCCCCCCTAGCGGGAACTCCGGGGTTTCTGTATCACGTGATTAGAAAAGAAATGGAAAAAGACAACAGCGACAGAGATGGCGGGCGAGTGATGAGCGAATGACGGACCTCCTGCTTTACAAATAAATGGGGCGAATTAATCGGTAAGAAGGGAAACTAAAGTTCGAACTCGCATTTAATTCTAGTGATTAGTATAAGGCGTTCCACCCAGCTTTGGTGCGTTCGTGGTGTCCCGTTAATAGATTTATCAAAACCGATGAGAGATTTCGGGGTATATTGCAAGCTGTAGGGATCTACTACTTTAATAAGCCCTTCCGCACGTGGCCAGACTGTGAACCCCACCCACACCGTATTTCCATGTAGTCTTCACCTGATTTAGGAAAAGGCGCTCTTACAGTCGCTGTCTTGTTGGAGGAGATAGGCCCGATGTCGTGGACTCGACCGCGATAATGTTCGTACCCCTCTCCCGGTCTATTTACACCAAGTCGTCCCCTTACCACCTGTGTGTTGCCTAAATGTACCGGTGTCTGCCTGCAGCGCTACTCCGTTATCCTCGTCGCCCTTTCTCACAATTTGCCCCAGATGGTATTCATCCTTTGCAGTCTGGATGCTCTGCCAGGTTACTGAGAAACTGATCTCACCGTCGGATCTCCGTTAGCAGTCCGTGTGGCTAACCCTAACCCTGCCTTACCGTGTACCACTTTCTCTCACTCAAGTGTGCCGTCTTTGCATCACCGGTTTCCAGTTGGTCAATTCCGCTTTTATAATGTCGCCACCTCGAGCAAAGACCGCCGATCTTTGTTTTCTCTGTAAATGTGCCCAGGTCCCAAAACTTTTGAGCGCCCACTGTATACTTTGCTTGCACCAAATGCGCCGACAGGAGGAACTCGGACCCCCCCAACTGTGCCTGCTGCACGCATCACGACTGGTGGAACACTTGGTTATCATAAGAGGCGATGCAGAGAGCGGGCATCTTTACCAGGAGCCGGACCCTGCTAATGATTTGTAATGATAAAAACACTCATCTTGCGCTTCTCCGAAATCCGTTAGCAGCCAGCACCGCCCTAGCCAAAAATCGATGGCATTACACAATGTATGCGCCAAATATTACATCTTTTACCTGTACCTGCCCCGACCACCTCACAAAGAGCATTATGCAGTGCAGGTCCGCCCAAACAAGACGCTTTCTCACTTGTTTATGCCAAAATTACTGTAATTTCTGTGCTTTCCTTTGGGAAACTTCTCCCCAACCCCTTCGCATCAGTTGGTCGGACCGGCCCGGCTTCCGGAGCTCTCTGCCGTAACCACTCACCGTGACGTGTTTGCACGGTTTATGCCTTCTCCACCAACCCTGAAATCACATGTGAAGTTCAAGGTGGCTCCACCAGAGGCGTCTTTATACCTGGCATTGACAGATCAATCCATTAGTTCAGGTGCTAAGCAGGTGCGATGTTAGTGAACCTCGGCCGCTCCTGAATAAGTCATTTACGAATGTTTAATGGGCCCGACTGGAATACTAATTATGTCACCTGCGAGCGTCTGCCTGCCTGTCGCTACTTCCTCACATTCCGGTCATTTTACGGTGGTGCAGCCAGTGATGAAGATGCCACAGATAGATTTAGCTTAGCTGCTATAGTAGTGTGGTCAACAGATTTTGCCAGTGATTACGATACATCATCATCAGACCAACAGTAAAGTAAACAGTAACAGGACGATTAGTTAGATAACACGTGAAGTCATCTTAGAGAAAAAACGACAACTTGTACTTAAGTTTTATATTTTCGAAGAACTGAGTTATCGTTATCGCTGTTATAAAACTAGACACTACTCTAGTAAACAACAAGTTTAAGACACGTTATCGCCAGCAATAAAATTATTACCCAGTGAACGTACAATATAGCTTGACCTTTGAACTTGCGCCATCTATTGGCAAATGAAGCCAAATAAAGGGAGACTACTTTGCGAGAAAAATGTATTTATGGGTCGTCCGTATAAAAGTATTTTTTAGGGAGAGATATAGTTGTCTTTGTTATTTTATATTAAAAAAGAAACTGTTATATTTACTCTATTTAATTTTTTAAAAAAATGCTGTATTTTTGATTTCTACAGCAATTTCGCTCAAACTGATTTTCTTCTTTCTTATTTACGAAACCTTTCGATTATTCACGCGACTTGAACTTTTAAGGATTTTCCACATAAAACCAGGAGAAACGTGTGGTGGGACTTCCCCTTTTGCTTCTCTGTGTGTGTGTGTGTGTGTGTGTGTGTGTAGAGAATAACTCTCATCTCTCTACACATCATCCTTAATCCGAGTGGTCACGTGGTGTTTGTATTTTCTTCTTCCACTGGCGCCATGACCGAGCACAGAAGTGCCAGCTGACAGAAAAGCACCAGATCTTTTCTTTAATGGGCCAATCGAGTAATGTCTCTTCGCGATTCTGATCAGGGTTACGTAATTTAGCCGCCCCCCCCGGCTTGTCTCTCCGAGACCCAGCGTTGACCAGCCATTTAAAAATCTTTTAAATTAATCTCTTTTTTTTAATTAAAAAATTTACAAAATTGAAAAGCAGGAAAAAAAAGTATTTAGGGTTGGCGACATATAAAGAAAATGGATAAAAACACAAAATGAACTTTTATTCAAAACTTAATAAAGTGATGCGTGTGTGTCAAAGATGCATTATTAACAACAGCAAAAAAGCAAATTCAGTTTAATGTTAATCGTTTATCCGCTAAACAGAACGTTTACTCATCAATTAGATTTATCTTATTAGCATAAATACTTTTACTTTCAGCCTGTATGCTATCATACTATGTGCTAGCATAATAATTTTTCAACCCAATGTTATTACTGTACTTATTTTCGCGCATACATCCCGTCCACGCATATAGCCCACATAGAATCAAAACATCTCATATAGCCCAAATAGAACCAAAACATCTCATATAGCCCACATAGAACCAAAACATCTCATATAGCCCACATAGAATCAAAACATCTCATATAGCCCACATAGAATCAAAACATCTCATATAGCCCACATAGAACCAAAACATCTCATATAGCCCAAATAGAACCAAAACATCTCATATAGCCCACAATCTCATATAGCCCACATAGAACCAAAACATCTCATATAGCCCACATAGAATCAAAACATCTCATATAGCCCACATAGAACCAAAACATCTCATATAGCCCACATAGAACCAAAACATCTCATATAGCCCACATAGAACCAAAACATCTCATATAGCCCACATAGAACCAAAACATCTCATATAGCCCACATAGAACCAAAACATCTCATATAGCCCACATAGAATCAAAACATCTCATATAGCCCACATAGAACCAAAACATCTCATATAGCCCACATAGAGCCAAAACATCTCATATAGCCCACATAGAACCAAAACATCTCATATAGCCCAAATAGAACCAAAACATCTCATATAGCCCACATAGAATCAAAACATCTCATATAGCTCACATAGAATCAAAACATCTCATATAGCCCACATAGAACCAAAACATCTCATATAGCCCACATAGAACCAAAACATCTCATATAGCCCACATAGAGCCAAAACATCTCATATAGCCCACATAGAACCAAAACATCTCATATAGCCCACATAGAGCCAAAACATCTCATATAGCCCACATAGAATCAAAACATCTCATATAGCCCGCATATCTTCTGACACTTAATTCAAAATTTCTTTACTTTACTCCGGTTTCGTGCGGCGAGAAAAGCAGGACGACATAAGATAAGGTGATCTTGATAAATAAACATTATTAACAATAAAGTAATGAATTTTTTCCGCTCTGTATTTAAGTAGAGTTAGTTTAATTTGGGTAAAAGACAGTACTATAGACATTTATTGATTGATCAATTTATTCAGCCATTAAATAATTTAGTTTTTAGGCTACAATGAGACTCTGGCTGTAGCCATCTTGTTTCCGTTTTTACCAGCAAAATTACACAAACGTAAGAGATTTAAATGAATTATATCTTTTATAATAATTCGAATTATCAAATCTGAAAACAATGAAAAATCTAAACAGCAAATAACTGTAGATTGCGTATATATATTAAAAAAAATAAGATTTCATATTGCCCGCTCACTGAGATAACCCGCAGGAGAATGTAAAATTCGGTATAACCCGCGGCCAATAAGCAGAAGAGATAAAGTTAGATTTTTTACGTTGGTAGATGGTCGGGCTACTCTTTGCTGCACGAAGAGCTACAACCCTGTCTGGCACGGGAGCGAAGTCTTTTGTAGCACAGTCTGGTCAAACCAAGCTCCCTCATCATATCCGCGTGACGGCCATGCTGTTGTTTGTTCCATGTTCCATCATGTTGGTAGGACACAGACAGACAGGTTGCTGCTCTCAGCTGATAATCCACATGCTGTTTCCAGGGGGGGGGGTACACAGGAAAGAAGAGTACAAGCCGCCAAACATGTCATCTGACCAGACCTTCCGACGCGATTTATTTCTACTGGACAGCGGGAAGGGTCACTCGCCACACACACACACACACACCCAAGTCGGTGGAGATTCCGCTGAACCCTTCTTCGACTCATGATCCACCGTTGACTGTGAAACACGTCCTACCACGGTCTCCAGTAAACGGGACCCGCTTGTTGCTTCAGGTACGATTACCTGCTCACTTGCAGCCTCCCGACATCCGTTTACCGGTGAGGCACAATCGCGGCAGGGAGCAGTGTGAGCAAATAGCGAGTAAAACCGCGGATCATCTGGAACTCTCGTCGAGCGAGCACTTGCCGACTTAAATACGATTTCCATCCCTTCCTTTAGTTTCCAGTGTTACGAAAATCGACAAACTCGTGTCTCCATTCATCTAACCGCGTGCTGTGTGTAGTTTACTTGTCCTTCTTCAGGAAAGCAAGTGCTCTTTAACAGTTGTTCGCATTAATCTATTACGTGAGCCATAGGAAAATTTAAACATTTATTCATTACCTTTTTATGCAAATAGACCCCTAATGATGCGTAATGCGTCGATTTCCAATGCGCAACGTCACACTAATTAGTCTAAGTTTCCAGTGCTTCGTTAATAATTGATGGCTGGAAACTGATTATTTGTCAGGTGGAAACTGATGGGGGATGGGGAGGGGAAAAAATACTACGACGGGATCGAGTCCCGCATAGATTTGAGACGACCGTAGAGATACCGGCCGGGCGCGATGGAGGATGAGAGAGAGAGAAGGCGATCCCAAGCTCCATTGTTGGTTGATTGAAGAGAGTCGATTGTTGCTTTCAAAATAACTGATAAGCCATCGCGGAACTGTGATTAACGGGGTAAGAGGAAGTTACCGAGAAGATTAATTTTTTTGGGGGGGAAACCCCAGGCAGATTGTACGCAGAAAGCCCGACCAACCAACTCGTGCATCCTGTTGGAAGATTACCTACCCTTCCTCTCTCTGGATCGCATCCCCCGTTGTTTACCATTGTCGAGTTTAATCGTCTTTTCTCCCAACCGGATATCCGCGACCATTGTTTCCCGAAAATCTTCCATTTCTTTGCTCAACGGCAACTTGTCCAGCTGTCAGTCTTCTGGTCCCCCCCTCTTTGATCTTATATAACCACTTCCGTCTTTCTCTTGGCGGACCAGGCCTTCGGGATGGCGTCCTGTCGACACCCGCCATCATCACAGCTTCCTTTCTTCTTCTTCTTTAAACGAGTATGCAAATTATCTTCCCTAATTCCTTACTCGCTTAGGAACGGTCTGTATTTATATTTAGCTAATCGAAAGCTGGAAAAGTAACCATCTTCTCATTTCTCAGAAGGGGGGAAGGTTAGGGTAGATTCGTCCCCGCAAGACGCACTACAAAGGTCTCTTGTCTATTCAGGACTCCGGGGATGAAGATCTCTCCCGTTCGTTTCTAACTCGGCCGGGAGGTTCCGACCGACTCGTCAGCTAATCAATAAAGGAATAGCCGGCGATGAAATATAACGGAGAATTAACAAACCATGACAGCGCCCTGTTGTCTTTTCATTTGGCCAAGTAACCCTGACAGTCTAAGTTGGCTATAATTAGTTCGCCTGACGAAAGACGTGCGGACGGACGAGTGCGAGCAGGCGAAAAGGATAAAATCCGCCAGATGGCGCGGTGGTCGACCGGTGCGCTACTACTAGACGGGTAGTGCTCGGAGCCGCAAAAAGTCCCTAAAATGGTAACTTACCTCTCTCTCTCCAGGGATTTTCTTCTGTTCCTGCTTTCTTTCCGTCTTCTATAACCACGTGTTTGCTGTCGTTCTGAAGATTCCACCTCTGTGACAACTTCAGTTTGCCAGCCATCGTTACAGAAACAGGTCAACTCCGTCCGTACATAATTCGTCGGGATAGATAGAGATGGCTGCTGCGGACTGCAACGATATTTTCAACTGTGTTCGTCACAATTATTCCAAAGATACGTTCGTCAAGGTACGACACGGTTTATGCACGAAAGAGCTATTGTTTCGTATTTCGATCCGTTAAAGATGAAATCAAGTGTCTCTCTGTGTGTGTGTGTGTGTGTGTGTGTGTGTCTCGGGCCTTGTTCAGACCTAACCTCCCTTTCATCATTAAAGGAGCTGACAAAATATATTTTATCAATGCCATCTCCACTGCGAATTTACAACGTTTGTGATCCAACTATTTCTTTACGGCCGGAAGTTGGGTAGAAGGCGTCTTCACAGGGCAACTTCATCTCGTATATCTGGGTTGTTGAGAACTAAAAGAAAAAATGTTATTTAAAATATATATATATATATAAATGAGATGGATGTGCACAAAAAATCATTATTAACTGTTTTTGCTTTTGTTATTATTATTATTATTTAAATACTAAATGTTTCTATTGCCGCTAATTGTATTGTTGAAGAAAGGATTTCGTTGTCTGAATCATTAGTGTAGATTTATAATACAATAGTCAATGTATTATGTATCAAAATGAAGAAATGGGATGGAAACACTAGAGACAAGTGACAGATTAAATTGCAGGAAGAGGATATCTGCCTGGACAATACGATACAAATTGAGCAGCAGAAGGGAGAAGTTACAATACGGGGTGGGTTGGGGGAAGAGTGTAATTGGATACAGCTCCAATTAGAAATACAGGTCTGCTGGCTGAGAAAATATGGCAGACAAAAGAAATGCAAAATTGTACATTTCCAATAATAAAATCAGCACAATGTAGTGGTCTGCTGTCGAAAAGTGCTGGCAAAAAAAACAACAAAAGAAATTTAAATGCCAGTACATTTTTTTTTTTTAAATCAATAAATAAACTTTAAAATTATGTTTACTGATTATTGGCTTCACATTTCATGTTTTTGGTAAAACTAAATGCGAAACAAACGAAATGAAGTCAGCCCGGTTTTCGGATTTTTGAACAATGGCTGCTGCTTCTCTTGTCGACTTCCCTTTAGTGCGTCTGCTCGCTGGATATCTAATTCTGATTACAATCTGCCTAGAAGATAAAGGAAAATATTAGATTTCGTAAAAAAAAAAAGAAGAAAGAAATAATAATAAGAACGATTTCAGATGCAATTAAAATGGGAAGGAGAACAAAGAAAGACCCGTAAAACTCAAAGAAAAACTAGAAACATTTATCAGGTTGTTACAAAATTTTTGTCGTATTTTTTTACCGCAACAACGAGACTTCATATCGCTGCTGAACGTGACGTTTGTTAACCAAAGTCATTTCCATTACAATCGATGCACTTCTGCCAACGAGGTACAAGCGCATTTATACCATTTTGAAAAAAATCTGAATTTCTGAAGTGGATAAACTGTTGGGAGGCAGTTTCAATTGCTGCTTGGTTGAAGGACTTCATACGGAGGAAGCTGTCGAGGTGTTTGGAAAGGTGGTAGTCTGTGGGAGAGGGGTCTGGTGAATGGGCTGGGTGAGGGGGAACTTTGTACCTTCACGTGTTCGTTTTCTGAAGAGTTAATTTTGTAACATGAGGACGAGCATCGTCATGGAGCAGGATCGGGCCTCTTCGATTCACCAGTGCCGGCTGTCGTTGGGAGAGTTTCTGATGAACAACGTTTAATTCATGACAGTACCCTTCAGCTGTGCTGGTTTCGCCAGGCTGCAAGAAGTTATAGCGGATGACACAAGTTGCTGCAGTCCACCAGACAGTGACCGTGACCTTCTTTGGGTGGAGGCTGGGTTTTGGATTGTGGTTAGGCGCCTTGTCTTTGTGCGCCACTGCGCTGATCGTTTGCGATTAAAGGATCTATTTTACATCACTGATTCGATCAAGAAATGAGTTGTTTTTGTTTCTTACAACAAGCGAAGAGCAGATCTCCAAACAACGATTTTGCTGTTCATTCAGCTCACGAGGCACCCACCTGTCAAGCTGCTTCACCTGGCCGATTGCCGTCAAGATACCGAGGAAACAGTTGCGGCTCCAGCAATTTCTCGCAATGCTTTTCTTACATAGCCTCATAAGAGGCTCTCAGACGGTCGTCATCACAGCTGGTAGGACGTCCGCTACGTTCCTCATCTCCGAGGCTCACATCTCCTGATCGAAACATTGCAGACCATCGTTGTACTGTTCACTCACTCGCCGTGTCCTCGCCCCGTGCCTGCTTAATGTCACGAGTCGCCTCGCCCGCTTTGTGGCCCGGTTTGAACTCGTCAAGCAAAATGGCATGAAAAACTTTTCTATCCCTGCTTCCCTCAGAACCCTGAAACAAACATCCATTTTATCATTTTTAAAAATGTAGATTATGCATAACGTATGCCAAAGCACACGCTACAAACGACATATAACTTATCTACACACACCTTCACAAGCAGGCAAAATATGAATCCCAAATTAGCATAATATAAAAACAGACAAAACTTTTGTAACGACCTCTACAAATTTAATATAATGGATGTTTTCATTTTATATTTCGGATGCTTTTCTGAAGTATTTATTTCGGTATTTTTCATCAGCAACAGCATTTTTATCATTACTATAATTATCATCATCGTCATAACCTTGTGTGCTCATATACAGTCAGTCCGCTAGGAGACGTTGCGGAGAACGAAGAGATATCCTGAATGCTGTGTCGCTTTCAGACCGAGAACAGTAATAACGGACTTGGTGATTGGCCGGAGCCTTCTTCCAAGACCGGCAAATTAGACAGTAGGTATCACCAGGAATTTTTATCTATTTATTGGCTACCGAACGAATCCAACGAAAATCCCTCCCAGAACTCATTTTCAGATATGGAAGGAAGCTCATACGACTGGCTGGTGAAGAAGAGCGAGCCTCGGCGGCTAAGCCGAACCAAGCCGACCGGGATCCAAACTCGTTTTCTCAGCCTCGGCATGTTCGGTAGCCTAACCAGTGGGTCATCGACCGCTTTCAAAATATATACCGAACGCGTTCAAACAAAGCCTGACTGGGTACGATTACGGCCATTCTACGTTCATCCGGTTTTCATCTGAACCTACCTGGTACCATTTATCTAGCATGCGGTTTAGTGTTTTTATTTAATCGGAAACTTCGTTGTCAGGCATAGAAATCTCGTGAGGTTATTGCCAATATTTTTGAAATTGCACTCTTTCTCCATCCACCTCTCTCTCTCTCTCCATCCACCTCTCACTCTCTCTCTATCTCTCCATCCATCCATCTCTCTCTCTTTCTATCTCTCCATCCATCCACCTCTCTCTCTCTCTCTCTCTCCATCCATCCATCTCTCTCTCTCCATCCATACATCTCTCTCTCTCTCCATCCATCCACCTCTCTCTCTCTCTCTATCTCTCCATCCATCCATCTCTCTCCATCCACCTCTCTCTCTCTCTCCCCATCCATCCATCTCCATCCATCCATCTCTCTCCATCCACCTCTCTCTCTCTCTCCCCATCCATCCATCTCTCTCTCTCTCGCACACACTTATGTATAAGCGTAATCTTTGCAAAAGAAGACCAAAAAGGTTAACAAATACGACGGCATTCATGACTGCTCTTTGGTTACGAATACAGATTTTGAGCAGTTTTCTGAACAAGAGACTCAAGTGCATCCTTGCGCACTTGTTTGGTATGACACACACAATAAGGTAAGTCTAAAAATACCTGGCATAGACGGGGCGCCTTATACACACATGAAAGACTTCAGGACCTTTTGTAAATAACCATATAACCAGGAACCTACACGGTGCGGGTAAATCTCTTCCCACTCCAGCACAATGAAAAATGGTTAAACATACGGATGAACAGCACGTCGATTAACGGTGTATGCTGGTGGTTGTGGTGGGGTGGGTGGAGACACGGCTCCTAATGCAGTATTGGAAATTGCGGTTCGGAGCTACAGCCATTCGCGCCGACGGCCATTGTACGCAAGTTTCGAAAATCTAAACCCCGGTTGTCCGGTGTCGTTAATGGCGAGAGGTGTGAGGGCTTCAGGCCGGCCCGTCAGTCGGTGATCACACGCTGTGCTCGCCGTCTTAAGGGTGACGGGACAGCGAGCTGCCACTGCTGTTTGTTAGACCCCGGAGTGGATTAGGTTTCCCCGGTCTATCAACCCACGTGACGGCGCATCAGCTTCTCTCTCTCTCCTCCACATTGCTGCAATAAGCTGATGGACATTTACAGACCGAATAAAACTGAATTTTTTGTTGTTGTTTTGTTTTGAAGAAATAAACAGATCGTGGTCACGTGTGGTGTCGCAGGTTCTCGCGAACAGAAGAACGCGAGACCTGTCATTGTGGGCTATCCGTGGATCTCTTAAGAGCATCACGATGGGTGCTACCCGGGTTGGATACCCTGGAAGTCGATGCCCCCCCACCGGTTTTGGAACATCACAAGAAACGTTGACGAGCGGATTGATTAGCCACTAATGACGATAGTGAGATGATGATGATGATGATGATGATGATGATGATGATGATGATGTGAAGCGGACAGGTGGAAGTTCGTTCAGGCTTTCCGCGAATCAGACGTCGGTACAGGATCTCGACAGTTAGGATCGTGTATCAGAAATTAAGAACAATCTTTCTGTTTTCGGATGTGTCATGGGCTATTAAAGATTAAATGGCAAAGAGCCGTATTCTGTGAAGCGCAGTCCAGACAGGTGAAATTCTCGCTGCAGGGATGGTTGGCTAGAAGAGAACGCTGATTAGAACACTGATCGCTTCTGTTTAGTGAAGCATCTATCCGCCAAAACACCGAACAACGACCAGGCAGATCGAGGGGTGGGGTTCTTCCTTTATCTTCTTTTCCGACCCCTGCATTTTTTACTCTGAAGGGGTCTGATGCGGAAGACTTCTGTCGATGACGGCGCTGCGTCTTCCCAGCTTACAGCGTGAAAACGACTAAGCGAGGATTACTCAGCATGAACCAACAATAACAGCTGCTCCCTAAAACTCTCTACGACCCCTTCCCCTCCTCACCCCAGTTTGCTGAAGGTTTTTTTTTTTTTTTCCGAGCCACAGTAGCCCGGTTTTCGTGTTTAGTAGGGTTCCAGGAGCGAGATGAGTGAACCTTTCGTCCCTCCGATGCCAAGCTCCTTACGTCTACCTTAATATCCAGGAGCAGACAACTCCCGCCTGACTGTCCGGGCCAAGCCTTTACTTATTTTAGAAAAATAACAATGAACTTGAAATGAACTGACGCCATATAAAAACTCTTGACAAAAAAATGTTTTAGCTTCTCTAGAACTGAACCTCTCTCTCTAAAATAATTGCTTGCATTTCCTTTTGTACTTTAAAAAATTATTGATTTTTTAAAAAAAAAAATGCATAATATCGATCACCTGTCTTAATAGTATGAGTTACAGCAGGCAGCGCCAATTACAGATTTCCCAGGCCACGGAGAGATGCAGTGAGTGAACAACATCTACAGCAATGTCTCCATTCGAAACGTTTCCCAGACAAAATAGGTGTGTGCTGCAACCACACCGCCATGTTTCTTCGACCCACAGTTACTGCCCCTTTCCCCATTCTCTGCAAGGGCAGGGAATGCTGTTGGTTTGGGAGGAAAGCTAATCTTGCCAGGAAGTCTCAGGACCACTAATCTTTTGGAGCATAAGTTTTTCACACTAGTCAAACACATAGAGACACGCACACACACACACACACACACAAATTATCTTTTAATTACACAAAGAATACAACACACAATGCCAAAATGCAACACTACAAAATGGCAGCTGTCAGAGTCCTGATGTGGATGTTGTCCAGTGTCTGTGGAATTTATATAAATCCTGAAAGGGTTGAAATCCCATTGGCGATGTTTCTATGACATTTGGAACAGTTCCTCAGCATTTCATTGGGAAAAAAGCTGTTTGAGAGAATGCCAAGCTGATTAGCAAAAAAAAATGTTGCATACTAAAAATTGCCTTCTGCCATTTAACATATTGTGTGTGTGTGATTAGCATTTAGATGTTCTTTTCTGTTATGGATATAAATTATCTTTTGTGAGCCTTCTGATTTTTTCCTTGACAAGTGCTGGTACTGCACTCATTTCTATCTCACTGGCACAAGGCAGCATCAAACCATTACAAAGGAAGAAGGTTGGACAATTAATCATTTTCCTATCCACTTTTTCTCATGCATAGTGCAGAAACACAAACGTAAGCATTCAGTAGGTATCTTGTTTTTTATCTAGTAAAAGTAATTTCCTCTGGCTTAGAGCACGACACTAACCCATCGCACAGTTAACTAACTTTACATAACCCACTTCGCTTTAATCCCGTCTCGTCCAAACACAAAGCCACCATCAGTCGCATTTGCTAAGGGTCGTGGCCTTCAGTTAACACGGGCAATCAAATCTCAAAACAGCTGGTCATCTGTTCATACTAAATCTTTTAAACAATATCTTTGTCTGCATTTTTGGTGTCATCTTTCCTTTGTTGTTGGTTTGTAACCCTAGTAGCAGAAAAGTCGACTAAAAGTCTTTGTGCAGTTCACTAGTGGCATTTTTTTTTTCTTGTCTAACAAGACCCACGTTAATAAGGAAATTTTTTGTGTTACTCCTTGAAAGTGCTGTTCGTTTGTTAAATATTTTTTTTTTTTTAAATTTTCAACTTAGAAATGAGGTCAATAACATACAGTAGCCAGTTTGAACCAAAGCAGTGTTACCCATTCAAACTAGCTAGGTCCCCCCCTTTTTTTTGTGACAACTTTCATTGGCATTCTGGTCAATGCCAACAAAGCACACCTTAACCATATACTTCCAAGCCCATCTCTGGAGGTTTATGTTCACCCTGTGGCATCAAATCATTTGTCTACAGCCGACTGAAGTAAATTCTGCCTGACATAGCATGTCAGTCAACAAATCACCCCATCCCCGGAGTGAGCAGATAAAGGCTAAGTATGACGCAGACAGAGGTAATGCAGGATATAATGACTGCCATGTAATAAGACCTAACACCAGAAGTGAATGGAACTGGACCAGTGTCAAGGCTGCTATTAAATGCATTTCCTCATCACTCAAGGCAGCGGAATCAGACTTCAGGCAGTGTTTCTCCACAACTTTCTAAATGCCCCACTTGCTTTTTGTTTGCGTCAACGAAAGCTGACATTACAGAACGGGGCTGGTAAAACAAAGACCACACAGTTCAAAATTTGCTTTCTTCTTTGCAACTTTTTTTTGGAAAGATATTAGCGGGCGTGACCATTACTCACACTGCAAAGCTAAGCCGGACTTGGGGCCAGCAGGAACGTCCGATGACAACAACCAATCTCCAACCCAAACTGACCAATTACATCAAGCTGGGAATTTGTGAAGAGGTAGCTCCAACACCCTGCAGTGTATTTGCTACCCCTGAAAGCAGGCCCGGTCCACCTGAATGACAGTATCCCACTTGCTAATCAATCAAATCAGAACTGAAAACTAATGTTTTACTAATTGATTTTAAATTAATTAAAGTTTGGTTGTAGAGATAAGTAATAATCTTCTGTCCATCTATCTAGAAAAACTATTATTTAAATCTGCAGTGGGATATCTCGACAGGAAATGAAGCTTACCCCTTTTCCTGAATAGGAATTAAAAGATACCGTTATCTTTATTCTTCTTCATAGGTGTACTACACATTCCTTTCATCACAGACCATAAAAAAAAACAAACAGATATATATCTTATGCTATGGTAAAAAAAGAAAATTTTAAAGGAATCCTACTGCTTAGACAGAAAGTCTGAAGTTATAAATAATAGAGCCAACCAGTAGAGCAGTGATGGATTGCTAAGTTTGAGGGCCAGGATTTGAATTCTAGTGGGAATCAGCCTGGGCTTCCTGCCACATTCTAAAAATGAGGTTTTATTAGGGCCTTTAGACTCAGTGGATAATGACAACCCAATGCACCCTTCTTTGTCATAAACAGTAGTGTATTGGCAGCTAATCACCACCCTACACTGCATGCTGATCAGATACACATACCCCCCTTCTTATATGTCAGCTCCCCACAACAAAGAAAATCATTTCTTGTGACTGTATTACGATTTTACTATAATCCACTAAATATATAATATTGTGAGCCCAGCAAGGACTGCATGAATATGAATGAAGTGCACTCTCTCTCCCCATTTTTATAACAGGTGTGGGCTAATAAACAGAAAAGACAAAATTCAGTGTGTATTTAGATACCTTTTTTTATTAAGAGATATATACAGCAGTCACTGTCAGAAGGTGATGAGTTAAACCTGCCTGTCTATTTATTTTTTAGAAAACAAGTGTCTTACAAACAATAAAAGATGGATTTTAAAAAAATACACTTTAATCATAAGCATTAAAAATTCTTCTCATAAATGGTAATCCTTCCTTCCTTCTTTTTAGTGGACCCTGTTCTGACTTTGGGAGTCGAGGGATATCTTGCAGCAGTGAGTTAGAAGGTCACCCGGTGACCAAGCAAGTAGTTAGGAAGGTATGGTTGGCCCCTTGAACAGTGGTCAAGGTACAAGCTAGTCAGGAAGTACCTGTGGATCCGTCACCAGGTGTACTAGGAAAAATCCTATGAGAACTTGTCAATTTTAGAGAAGACAAAACCAAGTCCTCAATCATAGCGGTATAACCTGGTGATGTAATTCCTGAGCTTACCAACAATATAGAATTTGCAACTGTAGCATTATATTTGAACAAACACATGGAAACTAAATCTTATAAACTGCATCTAATTGGATGACATTAAACCTAAAATCTATTAACTACACTGTAGGTCACACGACAAGACAACAAGCAGCTGTGGGCGCACATTTCAGTTGTGATGCATGGGTCCCACCACTAGCTCTCTGCTTGCCTGTCAGATATATATATATATATACATATTTGACCACAGGTTAATATTTCTTTTGCCTCCCCCCTTTTTTGACAATCTGCTTCTTCTTTTGAGGAATTAGTTATAGCATTGAAACTGAATTGCAAATCGGAGTAACGTGCAGCTTAGACAAGAAACAATGGAAAGACAGGCTAGACAAACCGATAATTTCGTTAGGGGAACTCATAGTAAAACCACTGTCAAGAAAAGGTGAGGAAGCTCCGCTGGCTGCTTAATTGATCTGGCTCTGCTGCTACTCAAGAAGGATCAGTTTACATCTTCAGTGCGAATAATGAACAAACAGTGCACATTTAACTTGTAACCCGCCCATCCCTGAATTCCCTTTTTTTTTTTAAAGCTGATTCACCATCTACAGTCGTCCATTCTTTATGAACAACAGACGTACTACTTATAGACTAATTAATCTCTTTATTAAACAGCACTATGTTCACTCCGCTCTAATCTTGCATCCAATGTGCACTCAGATCAGCAGGTCAAGGGACTGCAGCATTCATGGCATCCGGTGATGAGCAATACGTAATTGGCTAGTCACATCAAATTCGCGTAATGAGCTACTCCATTTGTCTCCCCTGTAACCAGCACCAACCAATGATAAACAATAATGTCTTCCTAGTAACACTCACTCACCATCTATTTTTTCCTCTCCAAAGTTTCCTAATTAAAAGGTAATTTAAGCCGACCTCTAACAGAGGACATCAAAAGCCATTTGATGATGTGATAAGTGCCAGACACCAAAGATGCCTACAATTTGGAACCAGTTACAACCATTTTTGACCCCATTAATAATAGCAAAGAGAAAACGGGGGGGGGAGTGAAAATTACCCCCTTCTCACCTCTTGTTTCATATTTAATTACAAATAAAAGTGATTTGAAATCAAATGCAAATAAACAGATCGAGGCTGGAAGCACCAGGGGTGGGGTTGAACTGGCCGTATGTTTCTGCATGGCGCAGTCTCCACTGCTCAGCAAAAACAGAGGGCCAGGTACATCAGATAAATACAGCAACTGTTCCTTCCTTCTGTACACCATCTCGTGGGTTTTAGCGCTAGGAAGGAAAGAAAAATGGAAATGAGCAGAAGAGGGCATCATCACAAGTAAAATCCAGTGACTAGTAATTGATGAATTGTGACCGATCATCATCCAGAGTCCCGCAGACTGGACTCGAATACTTTTACACATCAGTTCTCTCCCCCCATCCCACCCCAACCAAGTTAAATAACGCAAACTGCACGTTCTAATCTCTACCCCTACCAACACCAGCGTCATCTCAATCTTCTGTTGTGTCAAGAAATGCAATTCTGAGCAAGGCACAAAAATCACGCTAATAATTCTGCAAATGCAAAAAATTAGAAGAAGAAAAAAAGAGGGTGGGGGGCTGGGGTGGAAACAGTCTTCAAAGCTGCTGCCATTAGTCAGAGAGGCCGATGAAACTCAACCAGTGGGCTTGTCATTAGAATTAATTAACTAATCGTAATAAAATCACAGGAATTCTGCTTTAATTACCCACAAAACCCAAGAAGCATATGGGAAACATTATGCAGATTGTTCAAATCATTTTAAAAATTTGCCTTTCCTTCTATCTACAAAAATCGGATCTGCAAGTAATTCAAGAGTGATCAGATTGCAAGCCTAAGATGGTGTTGGGAATCCAATGTAGCTGTATAATCAATGCAATCTGATAATTCTATGACTTTAAGAAGAAAAAAATCAAATAATACTTCAGTATAATTCTCTTTATGAAACAAACTAATGGCAGATCATTTAGGCAATAATTGTATACATTTGGGAATAGTAATGAATACTTAAATCTAACATTAGTTGTCAATTTACCGGTTTGCTAAATATATACAAGTGAGCACAGAATTAATGAAGCATAGTTTTGGCAACAGATGGCATACTGCAAACATTTATACATCTGTGTAAGACCACAGCCTACTCCTAGCAAATCTTCAGGAAAGATGGTTCGTTATCAGACAGTTGGAGTACGAAGTTAAGCAGGAATAAGCAACAGAATAGGTACTGTATGTAAAGGCTTATAGAGTTGAGCCTGCAGCTTCATCATTAAACATTACCTTGTGGTACAAGTTCGAAGCATATGACGTAGAGCTAATTCAATCTCCAAATGGCATCTAGCCCTTGATGCTGGGAACATCAACTGATTCAGATTTGTGGGGTAAAAGATGTCACTTTCTCATCGGTAGGGTATTCTAAGCAAGAAAGGGTTAAAATCTAACCGAGATACATGGTTTTTTGTGCTTGATCAGTGCAGCTAATCTATGATAAAATGAATTAGGAAGAACGAGAACATAAACCACAGTTGGTGAACTTGATTGCTGCTTCATACTTTTGAGCACCTAAGGTAACAAAGATGAGAATTTACCTGCACACTTATAGTTGACCATATGGTCGTGCTCACTGATATAGCAACATTCTAGAGGGGGGAATGAGATTTTATTGCCGGTGATCAGAAACAAGTATTACAATTTACGAGCCAGGCTATTTAATATTTAAACAGGCAGCAACCATTTAACTGTTCTAATAAAAATTTAAAAAAGAAAATTTATAAAAAAACTTTTAAGGTTATAAACTATTTCCTCTTCAAACAATAGGTTTTCAAATCATCGCCGACACATATACACAGGTAAGAGATTATATATATTAAAAAGCCGCGCCACAGTGAATGAAGCATCTGATTTCAAGAAATTGGAATGTCAAATTTATCTGATTTTGCACAATATACATAAGTGCTGTTGCAAGGTGCACACTAGGGGGCCAATTATACAGATCTTCTGGTGAATACAACAGAAAAAGCTGGCATTCCACTACAGGATATTACTATGACAAACATCTGACATTCAAACAGCTCAAACTCTCCATCGTGAAGCACTCTCCTGAAATTCACAGGAGTTTGGCCATAACTGGTCCAGCATTGGAATTTAGTCATATGGATCAGTCATTAGACATGTTCCTAACACTGAAATAAATTTCTTGACTTGGCTGGCCCCTGCCAACACATCACTTAGAGATGCTGGGATCCCATGAAATTTTAATGTAATATTAAAAGTTCAGAAGCTTGAACTCAGATGAGACCAGCTTGATTTGGCATACATACCTCCCTTGTATAGGTTTCCTCTCACACCTAAAAGATGACAAATTCTAATAGGAATTTCCCTGCCAGAAGTCAGAAGTGGACAATTGCGGTACTGCACTCCCTCACCGGGGTTACCTATCCTGTAGGTGATACATATTAAAAGTCATGCAGGTATCAATTCCCAAGCAGGAATGGACAATTCTATAGATGTCTCTTTTATGAACATGCTATGTTATGTATCCAACCTGTGATGTTGCTTGCCTGGCTTAATATAAAATAAGCTATGCGCAAAGGATATACTTTTGCTAATGAAAGCCAGGAGTGTCAACCATCTAAATCTGTTCATGTTGCTGTATGAAGGTCGTCGAGCACAGAAAGAACATGTACAGAAACTATTTTGAAAACAGAAGACTTCTGGCAGGGATTTTCCAAGTACCTGCAGCAAAGATTCTGCACGGGTTAACTCTATGACTGGCTTGCACCTTAAACACTGTTCAAAAACAGCCACACCCCAAACCTTCCGTGAGATGTCCTCAAACTCGAGAAAGGCGTCTGAAGCAAGCAGTGAGCAACAGAGTTAACTTGGCTTAATAAAGCAAATATGGTAGCTACAGTTGCTTAAAAAGCAAGTGGCTCTTGCAGAGTAATTTATAAAGTTTCTTACACCCTGTAGGGAAACAGTTTTACCCATCTACCTCTAACTGTAAAATTACTGGTGATCTGTTATCTACACAAAGTAAAGAATTTATTAAAATTTCCCCAACCATGGTCAAAGTGGGATGGATCCCAAAATGAAAGTTTAGAGGATAATAAAGGTAATGAGAAAATGTTTAGATTCTTTTTTCTTCAATACTACAGATAGAAAGGGAAGTTCACTGGTTAAAAGCATAGATATTTTCCCTTGGGTCCAAACCAACTTAAGCCCACTGTGCTAGTCTCAGCTTAAACCAGCCTTATACACAGTGAGGGAAAAGGGCACCTGCTTCAGTCTCTCCACAATTTACACTCCTAACGGTCCAAACCAACTTAAGCCCACTGTGCTAGTCTCAGCTTAGACCAGCCTTATACACAGTGAGGGAAAAGGGCACCTGCTTCAGTCTCTCCACAATTTACACTCCTAACCACCAAGCAGTGGCTCAAAACCAGTTTCTTATCTTTGCTCAAAATCACCAGTCTGCCTTTCTTTCATTCCATCAACTAATCCGGACATTGTCCTGAATCCAGAGCTGGGATTTCCACAGCCCCCCTTCATGGTGTGGAAATGAGTAACTGTTAAATCCAACAATGGGCACTGGAAGATAAATCTAACTTGATTTGTCACGTATTAAGCCATTTTTCTCGCTTAAATTCAAATAAAAGGTTTTTTAAAAATAGGCCTGTCTGGTCAAATATACAAGGAGGAGGGAGAGGGAGAGAGAGAAAGAGAGAGAGAGAGAGAAAGAGAAAGCCAACTGTCCAGCCTGCTTCACCTCACATTAACAAAAGAATCTTCCACTGTTGCAGAAGGATTAGAGACAAGTGGCAGTTTAAAAAAAAAAAAAGGGGGGGGGGGGGTGGGTGGGGAGAGAAAGCAAGCACAAATTTAAAATTCAAATAAATGTTGTTTATTTTAATGAGATTACTTCCACAGAAAACCAAACAAGTTAAATATACATCGTATATCCATCTCCAGTGTAGACAGACTTGACAGCTTTATGGGCAGGCTTCAGGGTGAAGTATGAAACACAAACATAAACCTTTCTGACTTCAAAATTTCATAACGAGAAGTTCAGAATTTTAACACCAGTCACTGTTTCCTGTCCGTCCTCTCTAGCCTGGCGTTTGTTCAGAGGTCCTGACTGTGTGCGCAAAGACAAGCAAATAAATATGTCATTCATTTAGTGAAGAGACTGGTTCGAGTTCAGAAAGGCAAGAGGGTGAAAGATGCCAAAGAATTCTAGCAAAATACGTAGTGTGACTAGATGCTAGAGAATGGACCCAGGTTTCTTTGGCTAATGCTCTTGTAATCCTCCATGTAGAAAACCAAAGTTTCCAGGCACTCTGGCTTCCTCCCACAGAAAAAATGTTCTAGGGGGAGATTTCCCTGCCACGCCTCTCGCAAGCAAAGATTGGGGAGATAACTACGACACTACGGGGTTGTCTCCCATGTAAAACAAAAAGAAAAAGTAACAAAAATCTGAAGGAATATTGCATGTTTAAAATGTGGCTAGTAATTTTGCGAACTGCTGCTTTATTTTTTGTTTTGGTGCTAACATGCAAAAGACAATGTAAAATTGGTAAGTCTCATCTTCTTTCAGTGTCTGAATACACAGCAATCACCAACAGTTAAAACTATAGATTTTGGTAAGTCAGTGCTTTCGTCGGAGATGTAGGATCTACTGGTCTAGAAACTGGTTTTTGCTAAAAACCGGCCAAATGGAGCTCTGATAAAAGAGAGAGGAGGAAGGAAATCATAAGATAGCCTAGATGAACAACACTAATCAAAAATTAATTTTGGGAAGTTTACTTTAATAACTTCTTTTCATGTCAACTATATTTGTAATGCTAGGGCCGAATGACATCATTTAATTAAGGAACAGACCTTCTGATAACTTTTTCTTTTCATTCTGCATCCAAATGCCTTCAGGTTTGGAATGAAGTCAAATGATGATAGTAAATCAAATGCAATGTCATAAGAAGACTGTTCTGCCTGAATTGGTTAGCAAGTTTTTGGGAGAATAGGTTAAATTTGAAACCTTTATAAAAAACGCCTACAGTATGAAGCAAGTTAGAGAAGGCAGCAGCAAGCTCTTTCCGACACCGAGACACCACTTCTCAGGTGGGGTTACCTCTCCTTCTCAGCCTGCTTGGAACAGCAGGCCAGCGACGACCCCTTGAAAATGACTCAAAATTCTAAAAAGTTTTGGTGGCAAAATTAGAAAGAGACTAATTAATTAAATAGCAGTAAATCATTACTGTATTTTATGCTTCAAGCTACAATCATCGCTTGTCAAGAACTATCTGCAAGGACTGGTACTTCTGCAGTCACAGTTTATCAAGCGGAAAGGAAAAGAAACCGGCAGTAACCATTTAGCTAGTTATTACTTTACCTAAATTTAAGAATCCCTCCCAACTCAGCAACAAAAGTGCTCATGGCAGATAGCCAAAGCAAGATCATCATCTCCCACGCCATCCCTTCCCAAGAAGGTAACCGCCTACCATACCAACGTAATTACCAATTTAATTGGACCCAAGATACTTCAGAACCATCTAGCAACCTCACTGTATTGACACTGAAGCTGATTTCGAGAATACGAAATTCATTTCAGACGGGCAATTTGCAAGGTATTGTAGCAAGGTCTTGGGAGAAGAATACAGTAAGAGAATGTAAAAGTAATTATTCAGCCAGTCTGGGCTTATTTGGAAAAGCATTACTTCTCAAAGGTTCCCCGACACACCTGTAAACATGGTGTCCTGGCAGGATGCGCAAATAAAAAGTTAAAAACCAAATTTCTTTTCACACTATTGCTAATTAGTAATTAATTAAGACATTTCTTTCCAATTAATTTTTAAATATATATAACAAGGAATCTGTGAGGATTGTCAAGATTTCTTAGTACGAAAACTAGTTGCTGTGACCTCCAGAGTAGCACTGACTGGATATGAGCACATATCCAACAATTTCTAGTAAAGAATGCTGCTATAAAGCCAAACAAATTCTCCACCTGCCAAGTTGTTAAAAAAAAAACAACATGTTTCTGCTTAATTAATTCAAAACCCTGAAACTCAAATTGTGACATAAGGAAGTTAATGGACTTGCTACTGCAACATCAACAATGTACGTGGACGCACGTGTCCATAGGTAACTAACGGCTTTCAAGAAAGTCTTTCTTAAGAGCAGAAGTTGTCTTTGCTTTTTTATACAAGGGGAATTTTAGCGAAATGTGAGGTAAGCTCTCTCTCTCTCCCGTCATCTCTCTCCATCTCTCACGTCATCTCTCTTTCTGTCTCTCATGTCATCTCTCTTTCTGTCTCTCTCTCACGTCATCTCTCTCCATCTCTCTCTCTCCCGTCATCTCTCTTTCTCTCTCTGTTGTTGCCTTGGGTATCTGCTAGGGCACTGCCCTATTCTGTGCCACGAGAGGCCCTCCCCACCGATACTTCCCTCTTCAGCAGAGAAAAAGTCCTATTAGAACTCCACTTTTAGATGTGAGAGGAAATCTTTGAACATACAAACAAGCGAAGTAAAGCATTTAGCATCACATATCAAACTAAAAAAAAAAAAACAACAAACACTTGCTGCCAGGAAACTGGGAGACATTTCGGTGCAGCCATCACCAGAAATGTACTTTCGCCTTTTCCCAACCATAGGATGACAGCCTAACGCTGGCGGTGATGATGATGATGCCGGGTGCTCTCTTGAAGGAACAGAAATACGGAAAGCTACTTTACGGAACAGGTGACGATATTCTTGTACACACCTATACAGATCCACCCCGTGTAGCCAAACAGAGATCCACAGACGACGACTAAAAATGAAAGCTTATGCTGCTCTCTCCATCTCTCTCTCCCTCCCCCATCTAAAACTATTACCACTAAAGTTGCTGATGACAGGTTACTTGCCAGGTGAGCAAAAGCTAAAAGTAGAGGATAATTCTATAACAACATCTATTTAATGTACACATTTCGTTAGCGGTCGCCCCATGAATCCAGAACCCCTTCCTTAGCTCGCTCCCACACAATAGGTTGTACTCCCAACACACACAAATCACGAGACTTCAAGAAATAGGGAATCGGCGTCGTATCTTCAGGGTCTGAAGACGGGAGGGCCGCCGCGGGTGTATGTCCACCCGAGAGGGACGGATTTAGGAAATGTGGTATCCAGCTGGTGAAATGTAAAATATCATTACGGCAAATGTTGTTGTCGTGGGGGGAGGGGATAAGTTCTTTCCAGAGAAGTGAGTCACCACCGCTGGGGGTGGGGGAGAGAATATGCAAATATTTAATTTATAATCCTCTCAGATTAAAACAAAACGAGCGGATGTATGTATGCTGTGCGCGAGCGCGAACACGGGAGTGTGGCCGGTAGATTTCATCCGGCCCGGAAAAGGGCCGTTAGGGAGGGGAGGGGAGGGGGGAAACCCCAAAATCAGAAAGATAAAAATTCGGCAAGAGGGAGGAGGAGAGAGAGAGAGAGAGAAGTAACTGCAAACCGTTCGTTCGCCACAGCTGGAAAACATCAGCGGATGTACAGGAGATTTAACTGGGTTATTATTATTATTATTATTATTATTATATTATTATTATTATTGTTATTATTATTATTATTATTATTATCGCTTCTTTCGCAATGTCAAGACCCTGAAATGTATAAAAACCCCGGCTTGTATGACACGGAGAGAGAGAGAGAGAGAGAGAGAGGAAGTGAAACCAACACACCTTGTATGTGGCCCATACACACAGCCGGCTATTTATCTATTATCCCTTCTGTCCGTCTATTCCATTTTAGCTTCTTTCTTTTTTCCGAGTCCTTACGTTTTTACTACAACATCCCAGGCGATGTCTAATCTGTCAGAAGAAAGAACGGGCACCTGAACAAACAAACGGATCAGTAATAATAATAATGTCTTGAGTAACATACATCGCCGATGAGAGTTCGGCCGGCGCTGGTTCTAGAGTAATACTAATAATAATAGTAATAATAATAATAATAATAATAATAATAATAATGTCTTTAGTAGCATACACCGCCGATGAGAGTTCGGCCGGCGCTGGTTCTAGAGTATACTAATAATAATAATAATAATAATAATAATAATAATAATAATGTCTTTAGTAGCATACACCGCCGATGAGAGTTGGCCGGCGCTAGTTCTAGAGTATAATAATAATAATATAATAATAATAATAATAACAATAATAATAATAATAATAATAATAATGTCTTGAGTAACATACATCGCCGATGAGAGTTCGGCCGGCGCTAGTTCTAGAGTATAATAATAATAATAATAATAATAATAATATAATATCTTTAGTAGCATACACCGCCGATGAGAGTTCGGCCGGCGCTAGTTCTAGAGTATACTAATAATAATAATAATAATAATAATAACAATAATAATAATCGAAAGATTAAAACGAACCCCCAGTTATTTCGAGCCGTCGGGATCGCGGGCCCCTCTCGTTTCGTATGCAGCAGAACCACCCGTCTTAATTTAGCAACAGTGCAAGCAAACAGAGACGATGATGGCCGCCCACCAGAGTAATGGTGTAGAGCGACCGATTATTATATCCTTTAGGACCTCCAAAATTTCCACTCCCATAATTTCGTTAAACTGATGGTTAAAGTGCAATATAATTTCGAAAACATCTATCGACCAGAAACGAGAGAGAGAGAGAGAGGGGGGAACCTCTCAAGACGGTATAATAATAATAATAATAATAATAGAACATGTCCGCGTTCGTTCTCCTCCTACGATGGCCCCCTTGGGATGGAGATTGGAGTTCTGTCTTCACCCAACTGAAAGTAAAGGCCAAAACAAAAAAAACAAAATATTCTTTCCAAATCCTGCACAATAAACTTAATGGAAAAATTGGCATCTTTTCCTTCTCCTTCTTCTTCTTGTTTTTTTTTTTAAAGCTTAATTGTTCCCCTCTTCACTTTTCAGAAATCCTTTCCCCTCCCTTCAGAAAATAATTCCCGACGGTCCGCACGGTTCTCTCTACAACGTCAACTTTTAAAAAAAACAGGATAATAATAATAATAATAATAATAATAATAATAATAGAACATGTCCGCGTTCGTTCTCCTCCTACGATGGCCCCCTTGGGATGGAGATTGGAGTTCTGTCTTCACCCAACTGAAAGTAAAGGCCAAAACAAAAAAAACAAAATATTCTTTCCAAATCCTGCACAATAAACTTAATGGAAAAATTGGCATCTTTTCCTTCTCCTTCTTCTTCTTGTTTTTTTTTTTAAAGCTTAATTGTTCCCCTCTTCACTTTTCAGAAATCCTTTCCCCTCCCTTCAGAAAATAATTCCCGACGGTCCGCACGGTTCTCTCTACAACGTCAACTTTTAAAAAAAACAGGATAATAATAATAATAATAATAATAATAATAATAATAATAAAAACTCCACAAAAAAAAGAGAGAGGGGCAGGAAACATTCTGTTAATGGTAGAAACGGATTACTTCGGACGGTAAGTACGTTCCCTGGTATTTTTGCTTAAATATACTTAAGAATTGACCCCGAGGAAATCCCGAGTAACCCCTTCGCGATTAAAGCTGCTTTTTGTTGTTTTAAAACGCGTTTCTCTTTAAATCCTCAGTTTTCGAAATTAGAAAAAGCGCATCGATCGATCCACTACATTGGAAAAGTGAACTTACTTCAATCGGTTTAATAAAAGGGAGAGAGAGAATTCTGCAAGTTCAATTTCGTATCATCATCATCATCATCATCATCATCATTATTATTATTATTATTATTATTATTATTATTATTAGTGTTCGTTCCTTCTACTCGTTTAAAAACTCTCTTGGATTTCCGAGGAACAAAGCGAGATACCTTTCCGAATCCCACCCACATCCTCTCGTGCTGTTGCTATATTTCCGAAAAGCACCTGCCAGGATTTTTTATTTTTTTTAAAAAAAATAAAATAAATAAACAACAAGAACAACACAAACGATTTAGTGACACCTGTATCCAGGTGCGTGTCCGATGATGGACTTGCTCCGGCATTGGATCTAGTTCGTAAACAGGCAGCAGCAGGAGTACATAATGAATAGTAGCATTAAAATAAACAAAACAACAACCAGTCGTTGTAAGCATATTATCGCCAATCAGGCACTGTGTGTGTGGGGGGGTGGGTTAATGGTAATTCTTAACACGAACTGAAAAGAGCCTGGACATTTTAAACAGCAGGCGGAATATCTCCCAAAGCAAAATGGTTTTAAAGCATACGACCGTCCTTCCTTCTACTTTCTATTTCGAACGTTCAGTTAAATAAAATAAATAAATAGTTACAAAAAAAGAGAAAAAATTTGCATTTTTAATTCTAATTTATTTTAAAATACGGAATAATAATAATAATAATAATAATAATTCGTGTTTATGGCCCATACCTAATCGCTGTCGAGTTCAGCCCGTATTCCAATCAGAGAATATTTACTGCCGACGCGTCGATTACGTTAACAATTTCTAATAGAACCAGGACAAAGCGAGACTGTAAAAAAAAAAAAAAAAAAAAATACTTCAAACGAATTTATAATTACGGCTAAATGTAGGCATAGCGTTGATTGTACGAGAGCGAGGTAAATTAATAAATAGATAATTAATTGAAATGTGTTAAGACAAAGGTCAAGTCAAAAGTGCCGCGCGAGAGGCAGGTGATCTAATTAAACGCCGAAGCCCCCGAGTTTTATCCGCTGCCTTTGAAAACCGTTTAATTGTATTTAATTAAATGTTTAATTTAAAATGTTAATTAAAGCCACACAGAGAGAGAGAGAGAGAGAGAGAGAGAGAGAGAGAGAGGGAGAAGTAAATTTGAAAGTAGCTGTCCGGATTTTACGGCAAATAATAATAATAATAATAATAATAATAATATAATAATAATAATAATTCGTGTTTATGGCCCATACCTAATCGCTGTCGAGTTCAGCCCGTATTCCAATCAGAGAATATTTACTGCCGACGCGTCGATTACGTTAACAATTTCTAATAGAACCAGGACAAAGCGAGACTGTAAAAAAAAAAAAAAAAAAATACTTCAAACGAATTTATAATTACGGCTAAATGTAGGCATAGCGTTGATTGTACGAGAGCGAGGTAAATTAATAAATAGATAATTAATTGAAATGTGTTAAGACAAAGGTCAAGTCAAAAGTGCCGCGCGAGAGGCAGGTGATCTAATTAAACGCCGAAGCCCCCGAGTTTTATCCGCTGCCTTTGAAAACCGTTTAATTGTATTTAATTAAATGTTTAATTTAAAATGTTAATTAAAGCCACACAGAGAGAGAGAGAGAGGGAGAAGTAAATTTGAAAGTAGCTGTCCGGATTTTACGGCAAATAATAATAATAATAATAATAATAATAATAATAATAGATTATGTTTGTTTGATTCCTTGAAAGTCAGTAACATTAATGCTGTGAATGATAAGCGACTGGGTTAGGGTTCTTTCAATCGGCAGGTGCGCGCGCGTCTGTCCAGCTTACCTGTGTAGAGAGAACAAGTCAGTCAGTTAACCTTCTCATAACCGTCCGATTAGAAAATAGGTTGTTTTTTTTTTTACTTTTTAAAATCTTATACCATTTCCACCCCCCATCAGAGATGACGAAGGAAGAGTTAACTGTTCGCAGAATGGAGAACAGCGCGGGGTGGGATGGATATATTCGATGGACGCGACCAGTCGAAGTTTACCGTTTCCAGTCTGAATGGTTTCGCGAAAGAAGTACCGAAGATGATGATGCGGAGACAATTACCCGAGAATCCCAGTAGTACATACACATCAAAAAAAAAAAAAAAAAATAGGGAAGGGGGTCGGGGGAGGAACAAAAACTAATTCATCCGGAATTATCAACTGGATTCACAACAACTAAATTCGAGCCGATAATTCAGGTCGGCTGTGTCCACTGCACATAGTACACGGCCGCTGATAAAAAGGATCGATTTAGATCGATCACACAGACCGAAGAATGGGGAGGGGTTGTATTGACGCCAATAACTAAATAGCGCCCCGCCAAAGTTAATTTGGTAGGAAAGTCAAACGTCTTTGGAATGAGACTTAAGACTTTCAATCCTCCCTTAACGGGTCCCGTATCCAAACAAGTCTTAAGGTCAACCGAACGAGCGCCGTAGACCTGGGGTTCCTCACACGTTTGCTGCTATGAGAACCGATCACCGGTCAATTAAAGCCGATCTCAATTAGCACCGCGCAGATGACGCGAAAGATGGACCGAAATCTACGTACAATGCACCCGCACGGACGGACGGAACGGGGCGCCAAATCCGAAGAACATCTCGTAGAGGCAGCCGGGGGCCGCCTTTCTCTCCATCCTCTTCCTCCTGCTCTGGTGAAAGCAGTCGGCGTTATTCGGAAACTCGACGCGAGAACGAGATGGCGCCTTGTGAGGAGGCCGGTCGGTCCTCCTCTACCACCACCGTCGGATTGGGGCGAACGGGACGACGACGACAGGACATCTTATTGGTTCAGTGCTAACTAAACCTGTCTGCGGAGGGGGAGGAGGACGGGAACCCCAAGGAAAAACGGTTATGCTGATGAAGCAGGGCAACAAAGGGCGCTGGGGACTACCGCGTGACAGACTCCCTAAAGCCTTCATTCTGACCCCCCCGGCTTAAAGTTCACGAGTAAACGAAGAAGCATGAACACAAACCTGGCCTTGATGACGACGACGACGACGACGACGACGACGACGAGGAGGAGGAGGAGGAGGAGAGAGAAGAGGAAAGGAGGTTTGTAAGTAGTGATAATCGAATTTTTACGATCCATCACCGGGGCAACTGCTGCTCCCCCGACGGCGACCGGAATTCGAGGCCTCGCCACCGCCATCACGGTTCCACTTGAGCTGGAGAGCGGGTTGTTGTTGTTGTTGTCTGCGCGGCCGGCGTTTACATACATAAGTCTCCGGTCCCAAACACCGCCATTACTGTCGCGGAGGAGGAGGAGGAGGTGGATGTTAAAAGAAAACGGAGAGTCAGCAGCAGCTGGAGGGGTGCGGCCGCCGTGTGACACTCCCAGGCTTACCGGACCGAAGGCAGGCAGGCAGGCCGCCCCATCATTCCGTCGCCCGACTTAGTAGCTGGCTAGCGGTAGTCTTCCATCAGAGTCGGGACCGTCGGAACAGGCCTCCTCCTCCTCCTCCTCCTCCCCGACCCCTCCGCCGGGTTGTATATTATTCCGCAATGGTTCCTTTTGCCGCCGTCCCGCTTGACATCCGCCATCTAGTTCAGTGCGAGTGAATTTCGCGTTTTTTTCCTCGTTTGCCATGGAAATAGCCATATCCGACGGTGGTGGGGGAGAGGGGAGGGAGGGGGGGGAGAGCTCGGCCCGCGGGCGGGCTCCACTGACAGGCCTTGAGTTGTGAAATTGAGTAACCTATCGATAACACGTGATAATGCCTAAACGTGAACCGTTTCGAGATCCCCACGGCTCGCGCAACAGGTTTTTTTTTTTCTTTTTCTTCTTCTTCTCTCTCTCTCTCTCCCCCATCTTCTTCCCCTTCTGAGCCGAAGGGGTGGGGGGTGTCAACTCCACACAGTACCCCGTGGAAACTTCTGCAAGACGGCACAAAAGTTGGACCATATTCGTGGCGCCACCGACAAAGGAAGACGATCGCACGCGGACTCGTTCGGTCCATAAATTTCTCCTCGAAAGAGACACCGTCGACGGGGGGATGGGAGAGGGGAGGGGGTGGGGGGAAGAACCCCCTCCCCCCCCTCTACCACCACCGTCATCCTCCTTCCCCCCTCCACCGACCGCGAGAATGGTACGGCCCGCCTGCCCGCCAGACACTTATGGGTTTGTTTACACGAAAAATCAAGGGAGCCCCACAGCCCTGACATGCATAGGTATGTCCACAGGGGGTACGGTATGCAGCCAATCACAGACGTGTTTGCTCTGCCTTTGATAGACAAGTTTGTGCTAACAATAACTCAATGTGTCTTGTTCACCAAACCGCATCAAGTGGCGGCGGCGATAAACTCAGTCGGTCGGTCGGTCGGTCGGTATACTCGCGGACTCGGTCTCCTGGTAGGCGGACGCGCGCCGATCTCTCCTACCCGCTCTACTGAGCGACGACGGTCTGCATCTACTACCGGTATACGGGATTCTCGCTTCTCCTTCATTCCTTTGTACACACAACAACAACAACAACAACAACAGCAACAACAGCAACAATAACAACCAAAAAAAAAAAAAAGAGAGAGAGAGAGAGAAAAATAATGAAATTCGGAGGTAAGACGACAGTTAAGTTTATTATTATAAGCTACGGAGGGGAGGGGAACTTTTTTTTTTTCTCCCCCCCCCATCTCTCTTCTAATATATATATATATTTGATCGTGGAACATCTGACGGTGAAGTCGCGAATTCGGAGGAAGAGTACGGCAAGATGCGTGGACTGTTAGTACGTGTGTACACACACACACACACACACACACCACCACTCTCTCTCTCGCGCACATATATTATACACGTGTGTGTCTCTTCTGGTGGACAGCGGCGGGGATACACAGCGCGTGGCTGCTGCCGCTGCTTCGGTTGGAATTAATTGCGTGAAAATCCGTAGCGATAATCTTCCCTTTCACCACTCAGAGAGAGAGACAGAGAAAGGTGCTCGCTCCGGCATCATCATCATCATCATCATCATCGGTGGGCATCTGCTACAGCCGCTGCGAGAACGTTCCCGTTGTTGAATGGATGTATTTCTTCGTTCTTCCTCCCTCTCCATCTCGCTGCTGTTGTTGTTTTTTTTTTCAGGGTAAAAACTTTAAAAAGAGACAACGACGACAGTTTTAAAAGTGTGCGGTTGGTTCCAGTGGCAAACGGTGTTCGGAACATTCATGCACATACATGTGTGTGTATATTATTATCATTATTATTATTATTATTATTGAAATGTCGTGTTTTGTTTGACTCTGCTTCCGTGAAAAGAGAGAACCGTTTTCTGTCTCCCCTTCTCGGATGTGCACGGAGTATTTACCGATGTCAGTCTTCCAATCGCACTGGAAGCGGACTACAGCAGTCGTCTTCTACCAAGACCCGGCGAGACGTTACCAGGGATTATTATTATTATTATTATTATTATATTATTATTATTATACCGAGGAATCAGGTTTTTTTTTTTTTTTTACATAGAACGGTGCCCGTCTCTGGATTGTACCAGTTCACAAATACGTCGGCGTAATGGGGGAAGAGATGGAGAGGGACTCTTCAGTTGTTCCTACGTTAGACTCGTTTCCGTTTCGAAAATACTCCAAAAGTGTTTGTAATTAATACGAGAGAGAGAGACCCTCTTCATCCAAGTTATTAATAATAACGCATCATTATTTGGAAATTACTATTTATCCGTGTGTGTGTGTGTTTTTTAAAGAAACAGAACCGATTCTCTCTGCTTTTATCCGTCCTGAAATAAGAGGTCGGTCGGTCGGTCGCTATTTTTCGCCTCCACCCACCCGTTCTTGGAGCTCCCTGCGTTCTTTCTGTTGCATTTTGAGGAGATGCTTCTCTCCTCCCTTGCCGGGCAAAAACATCCGCGATAATGTGCGCCGGATACGAGACGGATGACGGACGAGTAACGAAGAGTTTTCTCCTGTTTGGTAATGCTGGTGATGCGATCGGGGGGCCGGGAACTGACTGACTGGTGATCTATCTATCTATCGAGTAAAGGCAGATACTATTATCCCGACTTCCCCTGCCTGGCATCACCAGTCTAACGCTTTCATCTTTATTAAGAAATTTGAATTCGCTTCTCGTTTTTTTTAAATACCCTTCGGATAGACTCTCTCTCTCTCCATATTGGCAAAAGTCCTGAAAGTTTTGGAATTCCCCAGACGGCAGGTGTGGAAATCCGACCCTTTGGATTAACGTTATTATTATTATTATTATTATTATTATTATTATTATTATTTAGCGAATTCACTCGGATTCTTCAGCGAAGCGTTTTCTTGAGATCAGAAGCCAGAAAAAAACGGGGATGAGCGGAAGACTGAGATGATGATGATGGGAGGCAAGAAAACGAAGTCGGACTCCACTCCGAAATCCACCCTTCCATTCTCACAGCGGAGCAGAGATGAGGAAGAATGGAAAGAATCTCTCCCTCCCCTTTTTTTTTTTCAAGTTATCTTGGAGAATGAACCCCGAACTCCGTTCAGCCGCCCAGTGACGCGAAATAGCGCGCGCGTGTGTGTAGGGGAAGAGGAGGAGCCAGCCAGTCCAACATGTGACAGCGCCGGCCGGTCAAGGTCCGCGCGCTGTTGATCGCTGGCTGCGGTTAAAACGACATCGCTTCCCCCCCGTCTGGCTGGCCTCCTCCTCCCACCGCTGTTTACTACTGCGGGGAGCCCGGCTAACAGCCCCTTCTTTGGCGAGGGCCAGGCCAAAGTAACTAGGGAAAAGAAGAAAGATGATGAGGGAGAAGAAGAAGGGATGAGCGGAAAGCCCGACACGCCCAGGTGAATTCGCTCGGTTTACGTCTCTACCGGATTCTGCTGAGTTCCCAGTACAACGAAAGTCGCTGCTGCTTCTATTATAACCGACCTCGCTCGTGCATCTATGTACGTAGGTACGCGTGTGTGGGGGGTGGGGGATGGGGTGGATGTACCTACCTACCTACCTACGTGAGTTTTGCTTTTTCCTCTCCCTCTCTCATTCGCAGGAGCTGCCATGCCGAGAACGCCACACAGCTGCCACTGAACGCCAATGATTAACTTCGATACTATGGACGGCCGGGTGGACTTTTCAATCGACAGAAGCCGGATTCTAACCGGGAACCTACCACCCGCCTCCCTGGGGCCCAGCTACGACTCGCACGGCAGGAGTAACGTTTCAGACATTGCACGTGCCGGCACGCCGTCGGCCATCGGTTCCCTGAGCCATTACCAGAACCGCTATCTTCCGCAGTCGCTGGCCATCCGCTCTCCCAGTAAGTAGTGCCACCTTTCTGGTCCTTTTCTTTCCTTTTTTTTGTATTAAAAAAAGACGACGACGAATGGCGGAATACCGTTCAATATCCGTGATGTTATTACCTTTGCAACATTTTTTCCCCCCTCTCTTCTTTTCTTTTTCACGCGCCAGACGTAAATCGCTTGCACGTTCAAGAAAAATTACTGATATCTCTTTTCGACTGACTAGCCGCGTGATGGCGATGAAGAGGAGAGAGAGGAGAGATGGAGAGATGGGGGAGAGAGAGAGAGAGAGATGGAGAGAGAGAGAGAGAGAGATGGGGGAGAGAGAGAGAGATAGATGGAGAGAGAGAGATGGAGAGATGGGGGAGAGAGAGAGAGAGATGGAGAGATGGGGGAGAGAGAGAGAGAGAGAGAGATGGAGAGATGGGGGAGAGAGAGAGAGAGATGGATGGGGGGAGAGAGAGAGAGAGATGGGGGAGAGAGAGAGAGATAGAGAGAGATGGAGAGAGAGATGGAGAGATGGGAGAGAGAGAGATGGATGGGGGGAGAGAGATAGAGAGAGAGAGAGAGATGGAGAGAGAGCAGTATGCGTTTGGACAATATTCACCAGTCTTTAACTTCAGTCATCTTCATTTTATTTGCATGTTATCAGACCGTCCATGACAATAACTTCTCTTTAAACCCAGCTACAAAAACCCAAGTTTTTAAAATAAAAATAAAAATATATATATATATATATTTAGGTCTGATCGCAATCGAAATATAAATAAGCTATTGTTTCAACCCTGTAGTCAGCTTATTATTATTATTATTATTAAACTCTGAGATTGCCGGAGAAGGTGTAGACTAACCGAGTATCTGCGTTGTAAATTCAAAACCCCTTTTTACTTTTTGTTTGTTTTGTTTTGTTTTTTGAAACTAAAACCTCTGGGGAGATTCTTGCTTGCACGAGACGAGGAATTCGGAACGTTAATTTTTAAAGGGCAAAACCGTCCCCAACTTCGACGAAAACACAGAAACATTGGTTGGGGGGTGGGGGGAGGGAAAGAGGGAGTTTGTCGTCGACTTTCGTGGCGAATGCAACAAGTCACCATTTCTGGGAAAAGTGCTGTCATCTGGCCTTGGGGGGGGGGAGGGGAGAGACGGACGGTGAACGGGAATGGAAATCGCTAGCGATCTGTTTCAAGCTGCCCCGACGGTCGGAGACGACAAGATTCTTTCCTCTAGGGGTGTTTAAAAAAACAGGTGCTTTAAAGGGTACAAGCTAAGTTCACGTAGGGAAGCTGGGTGGGACTAACGGCCGACGTTCTCTGTCATTGTCCTGCTTCGCCGGGAGGAACGTAGAACAACGTAGGTGGTTAGTAACGGAAATAACTGGGCTCGTGAAGGGAATAATAATAATTCCACGGCCCGAAACATCAGACCCTTTTTTTTTTTTTTTTTTTTTTTAAGAGGAACGGAAACAAAATTTATAAATAGAACAAATCTGAAAATTAAGGGTCTGCCCCGCCGTCGGTCGCTGTATTGACGACCCAGAATTTCGACAGCTCCGCGCATTCCAGAGATTCTGCCCGTCGTTCGGCTTAGTCGGAGGTCAGGTGGCCGTATTATCAGATCCCCCCCCCCAGCCCCCTCAATCCTGCAGGGAGGGAGCCAGTAACATTTAAAAGAAAAATATGTTGGGCTTTTTCTTCTCGACACAAACGGGACGGTGAACATCACGGCAGAAGAATGGCAACCGGTGCCCTTTAAATGTGTTATTTATTTATTTATTTATTTATTCATTTTTGTTGTTGTTGTTGTTGTTGCTGTTGAATAATTAAGATAGATGTAGATTTGAAGCAGAACATTAGCATAAAATATGACAGGTCTTTTTCTTCTTCTCTGCGTGCGCGTGTGGAGAGGAGAGAGATGGAGAGGAGGAAAATGTCAATTTCTCGAAATCGCTCTCACAACTCCCGTGTCCTGTTCTGAGCGCTCACATCTTTAAAATAAATAAATGTAAATGTTTTTTTTTTTTTTTAACATAGAGGTTATCCACTAACCCCGATAACTAGTATTAATTACCACCACCCGGTCTCTCTCTCCTTTTGTGTTGTTGTTTTTAGGAAGATGGCGAAAACCGTAGTTACTGCTTCTCGTATGAGAAACCGTCGCATCCTCGTCGTCTTTCTTCTTTCCCGTCCACTTAGGTACTATCTCGTTTTGTCCCTTTGTTGTTGTTTTTTAAATTACGGCAAATGTTGCGGAGTTAAATTATAAATTAGTACGTGAAGGAAAAGCAGCAACACCACCACCACTACTACTACTATTATTATTATTATTAGTGAAGTAGAGTCGACAGGATGATTCTAGCTAACAGAACGAACTGACTGACTGTTTTTTATTATTGCGAGTTGGAAACAGCGGGACCTGAGAGGCGTAACCCCATTTCCTCTCCACTCCAGATAACATCACCATCACCACCCCCCCCCGGCCTGTCTTGGGGTAAGGGATTTTTCTGTTGGGGAGGGAGGGGTGGTGACGGAGGAGGTACTGAAGTTCAAATGAGCGATGCTCCGTAATTTCGGAGCTGCATTCTATGCGGGAGGGAGTTGGGAAGAGGAGATGTTCTCACTTCTGTCATCCCCGCTTACAAACTCCGTCGCCCCCGAACGATTCTCTCTCTCGTTCGAATCCCCTTCTCGATATCGTTTGAAAGAGAAGAATCCCCACTCTCTCCCCTCATCCGTTATCGTGACCTTTCGAACGGGACGGGCGGGAGAGACCGAGAACAACCACCTGGCTGGGCGCACGGGCACAACAAGTTATATTATTTTTTTTTCTTCAAAAAGGAAAGGGCTCTGTTTTACGCGGACACCGTACACAACAGGTCCCCCCCCCACCTACACCAGTCACCCCCCACCCCCCAGCTTTTCCCACGTCACAGTAAACCGGCTTTTTTTTTCTTTTCCTTTCTCTATAAAGTAAATATTTGAAATTAAGTTTTTCACGGCAAACAGCGCGGAACAGCAGTGGGCTAAACCCCTGAAAGTTATTCGGGTCTGGTCTGGTAGGGACGCGCCAGGGGAAGAAAACACCCGCAGCCCAAAGCAACTGTTAGCGACCGGCCGATATTTATTATTATTATTATTATTATGAAAGTAACGGATGTAGCTGTACTTGGAAGTGCACTTTGTCCCGAGCCGCTCCTGGCTATTTTCAGTTATTAGTGCAGTAGCGAAAGATCAGGATCGATCACGTGATGGTCGTCGTGATCCCCCCTTCTCTCTCTCTCTCTCTCCCACACGCGATATCTCTCCGTCCCCTTCTTTCTGTTTACGGGATTTCAGTCGCCATCCTCCGTTACCGGATCCGCGGTGTACACCGTTCGGATGCTGTGTGTGTGTGTGATTCCCGAGAGGAGTTAGCGAGGGGACCGACGAGTTCGGACCCGCGTCAGTGCCCGTTTGTTGTTAATCCGACCGACGAGTGCGGTGGGGGAAATTCCGGATCGATACATCTGAACGATAAACAGACGAGGGAGGAGCGAAACGGTCGCAGCCCCAAAACGCGCAGGTAGAAGAACACAGCCAGCCAGCCAGCCTCCTAACTCAGAAGGAGATGAACACCCGTTCAGTAACTACAGAGAATCAGAAAAAATCGGTTTCCACATCCCCCCCCCCCACACCTCCCCGCCGATTCTGACGAGAAAATCTTATCTTCCCCAAAGTGCTCGAGTCCTTCAGAAGGGGGGGGGGTGGGTGAGAGGGAAGGGGCCACTCTTACTGCCTAACACAAAGTTAAGGAAATCATTTCTGAGGTAACGAAGTCTATAGTAGGGCTGATGTACAGCAATACAGACGTAGGCGTCCGATCAGTTCAGTAGTCTGTCTCTCTGCCTGCCTGATATATATACACATATATAAATTTAAAGGTACGTACGTCGTTAATTTCCAAGGTCGAATTAAGGAGCTGACAGATCGTATTATTTACAAACAAACAAAAAATCGAATCGGGGGGGACACCTGTAAGCCAAAGAGACCGCCAGACGTTGACGGTGTACTTACTCTTCCTGTACCCGTCGGGTGGACAACATATCCACGAAAATCCCGACCTGCTTTGTTGTTAAATAGCCGAAAAGAAAGAGACAGCGGGGGAAGCTTTGGACTCGCCGGTTTTCTGTCCGCTCCATAATAAACTTCGGGGTGTGTAAAAAACTCTCTCCACGCGAGCAGGGGCTACACGGGATGGGACTAGGTCTGGAGAAGTAATCTATCGGTCGTAATCCACGACGGGATCGTCTTAGAATAGAGCGGACAGACACGATGCCACGGGCGGCTTGTGGGTGGGGACCTGAGAAACGGTTTATCATTCGCTGTACCACCTATTCTGGATATTCCGTCACCGAGCCAGCCTTCCCTTCCCGCCCGCCGTCTATATTTTACGTGGGGCTGGTCAATGAATGGGAAGTGGCGATGAAGATGATGTGTTCAGGGAAGCCGACCGACCCGGAGTTTTCTCCATTACGAAGTTCTGGTCTCTGAGCGAAAATGTCCGCCGTCGGCACGTGACTCTCCCCCCCACCTTTGGGGCTGCGAACACTACAGAGGGAACTATTTATCTGCCTATTTTCGCAACCAGAGGAAGGGGGGAAGAAATGGGAGGGAGGGGTTCCCTTTGTTGTCGTCTTAAGATGGGAAACCGGATGCAACGGGTCTTCTCCGTATAAATGAACTCGCTAAGTGTATTAGCGTGAAAGGTCCCAGGTTTCCGTCAGTCGCTGGTGGTCGGTTTCTCTCTCTCTCTCTCTGTTCGTGCCGAGCCGTTGGAGCGGGGGGATCATAAACATCCGTACATCCCCCCTAATCTATCACAGTACCAATGTCAGCTCCGCGGCGCGGAGAATCGTTAATTAGATCGATCGAACATTTAGCGGCCGACGATCCCAGCATTTAAATGGTTCTCGCAGAAATAGTTCGAGTAAATAAGAGAACTCGGATCGAAATATCCGAACGGCGCGAGCGAGCGAGCGATCGATCCCGCCCACGCCCCCTATTTTGCTGAACAGGGGTGGGGACCCCCTCCCCCAAGCCCGCCCGTCTTCCCTTGAAGAAAGAAAGAAATTTTTTAAAAATTCGGACATTTTTAATTCAATTATCAAAAATCGCTTTGTTCGAGTAAAGGATAATTAAGGGGGTCGATGGCTACGGCGCCAGTGACTCGACTTCGCTAACCCCACCACCCCCCTTTTTCCGTGGGAATCTTCGACTCTTTCTTTTGACGCATCGACCACCTGCCCCTCCCGGTAATAAACAAATAAACAAAATGACCAGGGGGTCATTGCGATTTCGAACTCTCCGGACGACTTGTAAAAGCCATTTTTAAACGATTCCTTCCGTGAGTCCGGCTGTAGGATGGATGGATGGATGGATGGTACCCGTCCAGCACAAATCGGTCCGCATTAAATTTACGAACTACTTGAAGTCAAACAACAGGGTTGGGGGGGGAGAGGAAGAACCCCAAGGTGCTACGTAACTGCTATTATACACATCAAAGAACAAGGGAGGGGAGAGAAAGAAAGGCGCTGCTGTGTGAAAGGACGGTAGTAAAATGAATGAGAGATGAAAGCCAGGTTGTTTGTTTGCGGAAACTTGGCGATTTAATACCAGATTTGGTTAGCGCTGTATTAATAACATTTACCGTCGACAGTGCTGATGTCCTTCTGGAGAAGGAGAGTAGAGCAGAGAAAGTACATTATGCGCATAACAATGGTGAAACGAACTATTATTATTATTATTATTATTATTATTATTATTATTATTATTATTGAGAACTTCGGGCTCACTACATTGTACCCTACTTTAGACCTGTGGTAAGAAAAGATAAACTCGCAATTGAAATGAAGTTCGTTTTTAAATTATATTATATTAGAGAGAGAGGAAGATGGAGAGAGAGAGAGAACTACCGGTGTCTACTTGGCCGATTACCGAATACCACCGGGGCTAAACCGGTGAAACTGTTCAAGTCTCCCTTCGGAAATTAAGGCCACCCAGGAAATCACAAACCTACGTCTTTTTAAATGTTGATGATAATAATAATAATAATAATAATAATAATAATAATAATTCTAAAGAGTCTGTTCGATCTGGTACCTTTCCGGTTATTTAGAAAACAAACCGGCGATCGGGTTCCAGTCGTGAGTGAGGTCCGTGGAGAGGGAAAAGATCCCCTAATTTCACCCGACTCCGGCACTGATATCGACCCGCGGACCCTCGCGAGTTCCTAACAAGACGTTCACGCGCCCTTTTTTGTTGTTGTTGTTGTTGTGCCGTATTATTCTAACCACCCACCCCCCCGGGGGCTGACACAAAACTCGTCAAAAATCCCCACTAACAATCCGAGTCGTACAACGAACCCTAATACACCTTTAAAGATTCCATTAACCTGCTTCTATTATGTTCTCTCCCCACCCCCCCCAACACTGCTGACGGTCGGGTCTGTGTGAAAACAGAACCTATTTTTCCTTTTTCCGATCGAGGGGGTAGTAAGGGAACTGTGAGCGAGCTTCATGTTCCGAGCGGGACTCGAACCGCCGAACGACCTTTCCGCCATACTCGTATGTGGGGGGGGGGGGACTATATAAAGAGTACAAATTAAAAACTGCTTTCTTAGATTTGTCGGAATCTAATCCTGTGCGATAATCAATCGATCGATCGATCGATCAGTCATCTAAGATCTTGTTAGCGTTTTTCCTAACAAGACCAAAAATCGGGAACGATTCTGTAGACGTTAAAACGTACGGATGTAGGGTGATGATCGGGTGCACGGAGACCTCGGACACACGCTGGGATGCAAGCACTAGACGGAGCCAGGGGTCGGTGTATGTATACCACATTATTCCCGAACACCTACTGTCAACAATTCCGCTCTAAAACGACAATGAAAATGTTCCACTGGATAACTAGAACAAAGTTCGAATCCCGGTGGTCTCCGTTCACCACCCCCCCCCCCCTAGCGGATCACTGTCCCTTTCGCTCGGCGGCCCCGCGATTTCAGAAAAGAACGCCCTGATAAAATAGGCCCAAACAAGAAATAAATAAACAGAAGTGTGGGGGGGGGTGGTGGCAGAAGAACAGGTGACACATTCCCGAGTACAGTTCTCTCATCCGCAACCAGAACCAGAACGAACGGTCGTAACAGAGATGCAGCAGCGTAGTAGGGCTTGCAGGGAGGGAGGAGGGAAGAGAAGGTAGAATGACGCCCCGGACCTGTCCGGCTCTTGCGCCTCCTTCGAGGTCTCCAAAAAAAAAAAAACGGACTGACTTCATCAAGCATCTGTCACGTCCTGTAAATTCTCACGTATTTTAAAATCATCCCACGTAGTCTTAAACTACTATTATTACATTTGATTCGATCTGAATTCAATTTACATTTAAAAATAAAAAAAGACAATGAGAACTATTGGTTTTGGAAAATAGAAATGTATCATTTGTCTCTCTCTCAGAGTATTTTCTGCTCTCTGCCAAAGGAGGAGGAAGGGAAAATTTCACGATTGGATAGATACAAAATGAGAAATGACGAAACAATTGGACTTCAAACATTATCATTATTATTATTATTATTATTATTATTATTACTATTATTATTACTATTATTATTATTATTATTATTATTTATTATTATTATTAATTTCTTTTTAAAATGCCACATGAATTATAAATTCTGAAACAACAACCAACAACAACAATAGGACGTGCACGCGCGCTCCCGCACAATAGCCATTGTCTGCGATCTGACGCAGATTTTGTACAAAAAGGAAGAAAACAAAAGACCTCTCTCTCTCTCTCTGCAGTCATGGAAGTCGAAATGTTCGTCCTTAGTTATCCCGCGCGATCTACCGAATATTCGTTCTCTCATCATTATCATTATCATTATCATTATTATTATTATTATTATTATTATTATTATGCATTCTCGCGAATTTAACTGGAAGCCTGTGCCGGGCACTGCGCTGTTACAAGAGGAATCTGCACGAAGAAAGAGAATATACCGGGATGAGGATGGACCGGAGCCCATGGCGGTCCGCGAAAACCCAAACGTTATTATTAACTAAACCCAACTATTTCCCAAAATTACAATAACTGTTTATTATTTAAAAACCTATTATTTTTTTAAAAATAACAAACAAAAAAGCTGATTAATATCAATACTAATTATTACTGTTATTTCGATAAGCGTTCGCATTTACGAAGCCGACATCTTCTGTTATCTTCCAGCGGAAATTTAAAGTCTGATGATCAAAGACCGACCGTTCGTTCGTATGTACAGATAGCAGGTGCGCCTTGTCAAATCACCGCGCTATTGCTATTTTATAACGTGTATGTAAAATATATATATGTGTGTGTGTGTCTGTGTATACATTCTTACCACCGGTTAAAGAATTCTATTCGGTTTGACAACACCGCAAACCTACCGGGCCGGGTCAGGGGTACGGAGGAACACTTCTAATACCTCAGCTATACTCCGCGTCTGTTTACCAACAAATTCCTGGCGCTATACGTTCTCTTCTATTTCAAACAAATAACGGCGAATACTCCTCGAAGGCCGTCGGTCGGTGGTGGTTTCCTCTTCTATCCTTTTTTTTCTGTAAACATGTAGACAGTTTTAAGACCAAAAAAGGGGTTTTTTTTGTTTTTTTAAAAAAAATAAATAAATATAACGGCTGCCCTTGGGTTCCACCGATTTTTTTAAATAGCCAATTTTTTAAAACATTTTGTAGTTTGTAAGAAAATCCTTTAAGTTGGTCGACTTTTTGATTTTTTCCTTCTCTTCATTATTCCAAAAATTCTGAAAAATACCTCCCTATAATAACAACAACAACAACAACAATAATAATAATAATATTAATAATAATAATAATAATAATAGTTCCAGTCACCATACTTTCAAGTTAAGGAAGGGGGAGATTTTTCTAGTCGAGACGAAGCATTCGGCAATAATGGAAACCGTATGTAGCAGAGAAGATGCGAGGTAAACTGAAATTCCCGTCGATGGTTCGGAGCAGCAGCAGCAGCAGCCAATTCACTAATTTCACTTTCTGAAATAGGGACTAAGGACCCTAACCCCTTCCGGAAGAACCACCGCGGTTTCAAACGCGTCGTTCGTCTGTTTTTTTAAAAAAATGGGCGAGATACTCGGCTTCAGCGACTCTCTCTCTCTCTCCCCCTCCTACCGTTTGGAATTACAGAAATAATAATAATAATAATAATAATAATAATAATAATAATAATAGCGACGACGACATTCCTGCGTGACTACTTCTTCTGTGATGGCCGTAAACCGATTATGAAAGGAAAAATTAGCCGGTGACTTATCGCAGCTTCATAAATGTCAGTTCTCCGCAGTTTGGCGGAAAAACGGGAATTCTCCCTCTCCCGGGAGAGGAGGAGGCTGACTGCTGCTTGTACGTAGTTTATCGAAAAGGATGTGTGTGTAATCGTTGGTCGGGGGACTGGGTGTGTGGAAATAAAACTAAAACGTATGGTTCCGGACGGAGGAAGTCAGACAATAATATAAAAAAAAGTATTCATCATTCGAGCCGAGCGACATTCTACATCCATCCCTCCATCCCTGCTCCACATACAGACGGGGACAAACGAAAGTAGGATGAATTTATTGGACTTGTTAAGCAGGGGCCGAGCGCTAAATTAAATAGAACATGTAATGAATGCGTTTTAGTAGCTTATGTTCACTACGCCTACCGTCGGACTGACCTACAAAATGAGTCATCGGGTCGTGTCGGTGGTGAGTCTGCAAGCAGATCTTGTTGCCGGGTGGGACGGGGGGGGGGAGAGAGGGAGTAAAACAAGTCCCGGCCCACCGAGGTTCTCGCTGGGAGTGAGGATCCGGCTCTAGGCCAGAGACGACGGCCGACCCGCGGTCCGGTACTGTCCCTGTCAGTGTCTCTCTCTCCTCCTCGACCGTCGGCGCGGTCTCAGAAGCCAGCCAGCCAGCACACGCACATATACACACAGACATCGAAAAAAACAAAACCCGACCGAGTTCACGCATGTACGGATTATTATTCGCAACCTGGTGAAAAACGAACCCCCCCCCCGGAGGCGGGCGGGCGGACGATCCCATTGGTTTCCGTCAGGGGTCGCGCCGCCGCCGTCTCCTCGGCTGACATTTCCCCCCATCGACAGTGATGTTGTTGTTGTTGGTTTCGCTCAGGCAGCCAGAGTGCCAGCCGCAGAGCCCGACCGGGGAGGGAGAGAGAACACAACCCGGCGCGATCAGTCGCGCACTCACCTCCCCACCCCCCCGCGGCGGCCATTCAGGAACATCTACTACGATGCCACGCGCGATATCTCCCTTACGCCGGACAGAGCCTCCTGATCTTCCATAAATGCGCCAGCAGCTTCCCCAGCCGCCTCTTCCCTCCTGAACAACAGCAGCTAGCCGAATGCGAAAGAATCGGGAGGAAAACACACCCCCTACCTGGTAATTTTGTGGAGTCTGACGGCCACCCGGACGTGGAGAGGAGAGAGAGTATTTAAAACTCTCGCGACCTTTAAATATTAAAAGGTAAAACAACAACAACAACAACAAACCGTCGTCGTCCCCCCTCCCAGAATATAGGGATCGTTGGGCACGCGGCTAAACATCGCCACGCCTGTGAATTAAGTACTGAGATTTCGTAAATACCGAACGGAATAATAATAATAATAATAATAATAATAATAATAATAATAATAACGACGATGATGATGATGATAACGCGACAAGGAAAGATGCAGAGTTGGAGGTTATTCCTCTCGCGACCCTGACCTTCGTTCACGTGTCTTCGGTGGGAGGGGGGACTCGGTCAGAACGATGAACTTTCTAGGGGACCAGTGCGCGACACGAATACGCTTAAGTTTCCGGGCTCGCGCCATAGGAAAGGGGAATGGATGCTGGCCGGTGCGCGCCCCGTATAAGAGGCAGAGAGACACCGCGACAGGGAGGGAGGAGACCGACCCCTCGTCTCTTAAAACAGTTCCGCTGAACCCGTCAAACTTTCGTCTTCGCGAGAGGTGTGTGTTTGTTTCGTCTCCTCCTCCCAAGCCCCTTATTTTCGTAACTTCCTGATCTATCGGTAACCGCCCCCCCCGGTTGTTGTTGTTTTCGCTGTTCTGTCCGAATATTAAACCACAACAACAACCATTCACTACACTCGTTCCTGAAGATTCCTTTCCCCTCCACTATCCTCACCCGGAGCTTCTTCGGTCCTTTATAAACCCGAAATATAGTCTGTAGTTTCCCCTTTATCGGATCATAACGGAAGCAAACAGATACCCGCCTGTTTCCACTGTCTTAAACCTCGCTCAAGCCATGGATACAGTTAGCCCCTTCCTTCCCACGCAGGCACCTTAGCAGGGTCCCCCCCTTTTTTCCCCCTTCGTTTAGAAAAGCATTCGCGCAATTAGAGCGGACGGGGGGGGGGGAGGGGAAGAAGGCCTGACATCATCTGCCCCTGTGTAGACTCCCTAATAAATAATGGAAACGAAAGCTGCTTTTTATCCTTTTTAAATTGAACGAGCTGCGGAAGCTAGATCAGTTCATTGTCAGTCGATAAATAAGGGAGCACACGGGGCCCCCCCCAACCACCCAATAACGGTGAGGCAAGACGACGGACGCGTTATTTTCCCTCGCATTAATCCATTTAATCCCCTAAACACACAACAATAAGGAATCTGTAATATGTTGTTGTTTGTTTTGTTTTTTTTAAATGTATTTAAGGTGATTTATTCGCGCCCAGAGTTGCGAGAAAGTCTGATATATTTTCTCTCCCCCACCCCACCCCGGGGGGGGGGGGAGGGGCGAAAACCACGTGATATATGCATGCTCCGGCCGGCAGAAAAGCGAAAGTAGTCTGAAGTAGCGGCGAAGAGACGGCTATTTAAATATAACATCCTACGTTCTATTATAATTATCAAGTTGGTAATCGACGGTTGGGGCACTCGACATTACCAGCCCCGTATCCGCGCGGTTCACAATGGAAATGCAAATTAACCAGAACAACGACGACAATTATGGTCAGCTGCTTGCTCGGTGAAGGATGTAATTAATTATTTGTTGAGATTTTAATAAAACGAAAAAAAAAAAAAAGAAACGGGGGGGGGGGTCGGTTTATTCCTTCATAGAAATGTGCAGTAGAACAATTTTTGTCCAGCCCCCACTTTTCGCAAGGGGACGGGACCCTCCCACCACCCTGAACGTGGCAGACATTTTCACGTAGGAGAGCGCCATAGGTCCTCCTCCTCTTGTAGGGGTGCCGACAACAGATTCTACGTTCGCGGGTCTGTCTCTCTAGGTAGAAATCAGGTGGCAACCAGGTATTCTTAATTAGTCGTCCATCTGGAGAGCTGTACATCCACCACCTTTTTCGTTAAAGGCTATTTACCGATACTAATAGTAATGGTGGGTAATAATGTCAGGGTTTGTCAAGGGTTAATTCGCGAAGCTTTCTCTCCTCCCCTCCCGCTGGTAGAGGACACGCACCAACCAGCGGAGAAGGGGGGGGGGATGGGGGTCTGGATTCTCGGTAGAATTTTAAAACTAATCCAGCAGGGATTTCGTAAAAAAAAGATTTAGAAATATGGTCGACTGGATTTTCTGTAATGAATAATTAACTACCACACCCCGGCGGCAGGGATTATTCTCGCGCGTCAGCACATTTATGCCATTTTTCGTAAAGTAATTAATTTATCTGTAAGTACTTAATTCGACTTACCTAAGCCTCTGTTTTGTGTACACACACACACACACACACACACACACACATATATGTAGTATAGTGATAGTTGGATGTGGTTAGGGGGAGAAATTTTGGCGCTTATGATGACTGTCCCAAATAAGGGGGAAAATCTTCACCATGTGAGAGGTGGAGATAGATGTCCGTCCGACCGCCGCCCCTCCCCTCATGTTCAACGAGAAATAAATACCTTTCTTTCTTCCTCAGTTCTCTCAGATCAGTAGAATAAAATTAGTCTCCCTCCTATGGCCCTTTCATTTTCATGCTTGCTGCATCTTTGAAAATTATGTAGGAAACAGTAGTAATCTCTGCTCCTGAGATTTGCTCGGTCTTCTTACAGGCATTTTGGAGGTACTTTCTAGATATATATATATATAATAGAAATTACTCTTCCACCCCTTCAAAAAGAGAAAAGCAAGGCAGGAATCTGGGGCACTCAGCTGTAGAAGAAATTGATCTGAAAAGCTTGTCTGTAGTGCTACAGGGTTCTGCATTTAGTCTGAAATCTTTAATTCTGAATGTTGCTCTAAAATTTTTTTCAACAGTAAAAACAAAAATTAATACCAACCCAGTGTTCATCTGCATTATATGATTCATATCTGGACTGATTTCTTCTTCTTTTTTCTTTCTATAAACCAAACTGCCTAAGTTGTACTTCGCTACAACCGGTGTGAAGAAGTTTTTGGCTGTATTAATCAGCAGTTAATATCGGTGTTAACAATAATAATAATAACAACATTCAATCATGAACACGAGGATAGGCTCAAATAAAATAATCAGTTAAATCTAAAACAATAGTTAAGATTCTGGAGCGTGTCTTTTGGAAGCTAATCAATCATTTAGATCATGTTCATTCTCTGTTTTTAGCTTTGGGCAACAATGGGCCCCCATATGGAATCGATGCATAGAATTCTTTCTCTTTTATAGTGTAGACAACTCTGGTCAGAACTGTAATATTCCTGTCTTATGTTCCTGGTAGGTCATTTGGATCCTAAGCTTTGTTAATGTTGGAAATCTTTGCTGCGCTAATATTCTTTTTCTCCAATACAATTATATCCCTGAATCAATCAACTTTGAATTTTGCACGAGGCAACGCTAAGGTCATAGATTTTTCTTCTCATACATTGATAATGTACTTTCGCTTTTTCTTTCATTTTTTTGATATCAAGCAAATTTAGCTATGTATGTCAGAACATTTTTTTTTTTAAAACGATAAATAAATGTATGGAATATAAAATTTCTAATCAAAACTGGGATTTCCAAATGAATATTCCTATTTATTTTTCTTTATTGAAAAAAAACAAAAAAAACAACAACAACATTTTCTGTAGAAATTAATTTTAAAATTTCATTTAGCAAGAATTGTCTCCCCTTTTAATCTTTGCATTAAAAAAAAATATGCTAGCCAGCTTACATGTGATCTGAGATAAATCAAAATCATTCAGAAACTAAGTCATGTTATTCGCTGTAACCATAAAAGTTCACTCGCAAATGATTTATGCTTTTCCTTTCTGAAGCCCTGTTATATAGCTTTGTTGTTGTTGTTGTTCTTCTTCCAGAAGACAGAAAGGGTTCCCATTGATATAAAATGGCCACAGACTTTGATCACATGCTCTCCATTTGCCAAATGAAGTTGTTTCAAAAATTTATCAAAGTATTCTAACTGCATTTAATCACAAATATTAGCAGAACAAAATTATTATTTCATCCTCGTAAGACAAACTTTGCGGTGTTAGGGATGTAAATGAACGGCAGTTAATAAGCAAGATTTGATACTTTATGAACTGTGGAATTTAATGTTCAGTAAATTTGATTAAACTCACCAATTTAAGGGTAGTTACTCGGCTTTAAATATGCAATTAATTCAGATTTTTATGCTCTGATGGATCTCATCAAATGAGATTTTGAATTTTACTGAAATATTTAGCATTGAAATATGTTTAGAATTTTTCCTCTTTTTTTTGTATTAAATAAATGTGATTAAAAAAAAAATAGATCTTTCATGTGACTATCTCAAGTTAGAAAATTTTTAAAAATTGCTTGAATGCTGTCAACAAACCAGTTTAATAAATTCTGCCCAGTTTCCAGAATATGTCATGCTGGCCCTACCTGACAGGGATAAAAATTCTAATCGTTCTAGAAGTTGCCAAACCCGGGTCTGGCCACGTTTTAGCTATTAGCAAGAATACTGCGGTCAATGCATTGCTTATGATAATTAGCCCACCTTGGATTTTGCTGTCTCTGGCAATATTAGACGCAACACAATTTTTAAAACCATTTATTCTACAAATAGCCCAGGAATTTAATAGAATGAACCACCCCCTTCCTGAAGTAGGAAGGAAGGAATAACGGAGATGATAAATAAATAAATTTAAAAAAAAAAACAAAAAAAACTTTTATTTTCTTGAACTTTGCATAACTGGGGGAAAAGAAATTTTAATCCAGATTGATGCATTAAAAATTTCAATATGTCATTATGGTGACTGACAAAATAAACAAAGCAAGTCTGAGCTACAAGACAATTCAGTTTGTTGTCACTGCATTGTTCACTTCTCAGCATCACTTACATAGTGATCTGAATCTGAATGCATAAATACATTTTGCTGTAACCAGACCAATGTCCAGGAGAGCCCATTCAAACCATGTCAAAAAACGGGTGGAAGAAACCACAAAATATATTTGGATTAATTTTACCAGTACAAAACAAGCCTAAATTTAATTTGTGTGAAAATTCAGACTTCACTTCCTTGTCCATATTTCTCCTTGTAAAAGAACGAGGAACTGCTTGATTATGAGAGACTGAGTGGGTATGGCATTACTTTTAACAGAAATACATTCTGCCATTGCCAACAAAATTTGTATCCATCTGTTAAGCATATCTATTACTCCTAATATAAAGTAATTTTTAAAAGAACTTGTAGGAATAATTAATTGATTGATCTCGGTTATGAATGATGGGAATATAAGGTGAAGATAATAGTATACTGAAAGAGAGGTTCAATATACAGGAATAGTTCGTAAATAAATACAATGAATATAATATTTCTGCAAAGTAAATTCTATATAAACAACATCTCTTTGTATGTAATAGGCTTTTATCTAAAGTGAATGCACGACCAAAAAGAAAAACCTCTCTTGTTTTAGTCCTTAATGATTTGTATTGAGAGGTTAGAACAAAGTACAGTGGCATATTTGCTTAAACTAGAGTCCTCACGTGTTCTTTTATAGCTTTTGTAAATAGACGCAGAACAAAATTCAAGAATAATTGATTGTAAAATTCAGTACAAAGATTGTCTCTATAGAATACAGAACAGCTGATTAAAGTTCTGCAGTTGTGAGATCAGTGATGGCAATGTATAAAATCTTGATCTTCTGACATTCCAGACATTTGAAATTCCTTGTCCTATATCTAGCATTTTTTCCACAGTTCATCTCTTGCAGGATAATTAAAATCCAAATGGTATATTGGAACAGTTAGTTGAAAATATTTTAACTGTTTTGATTATATATAATCATAAACATAGATGCATGTTTCCATTATGGTTTGTGCTGTCAGATGTCTGGTGTCTTGGTACTGATGTACTAAACGGTACATTCCTTTTGTCTCTTACTCCACTTCCTTTCAGGTTTGACTCTCAATGGAGTTAGGACTAGTTTATTGTTGTATAGTATATTCAGCTAATGAAGTGAGGGGTACTGCTATTTAAAGGTAACCATGGGAAATAACAACAGAAAAAGGTAACTTACCTTCAGTTGTCAAAAATGGTGAAATTGCCCTAGATGTTATATTGATTTAATTAAAGCTGCTTACAATAATTCTTCTAAAATAATATTCTTAATAAAACCTGTCTTACCTTATCACCTGTCACCAACACTCTAAACTCTTTAAAAATAAAGATAAAAAAAAATAGTACCTTTTATCAAAGTGGTTTCTGACGACCCAATGTGAGTTAATAATGAACAAATTTCTGAATGTTTGTTATTTGATCAACCATCAATGTAGCTTCAATTATGGCTTGCATGGAGGCATTTAAAAAAATTCAAGTGGCATAAATTAGTATTAATATTTAAAAAGAAAATTACATACAAAAAATAACCACTGAATAAAAATTAGAAAAAATGACGATACATAGTTCCCAAATATTCTAAGGCGAGACACTTATTAATTAGCTTGTAGCTCACACAATAAGTTGAAAACTAGATTGTAATTAAAGTTTATCTTTTCTATGATGGTGTTTTTATTGACAATCCACAACTGGTAAATATTTGCTAAGAGTAATAAACACATTATTAGGGAGGAAAAAAAAAATTTTTTTTTTAACAATATAACTGCTTCCTCTCGCATGTGCTTCTGCAAAAATACGTCATTTAAAAAAAAATTATAAATATAATGGCTTGACGAGCATATAATCTGAAAGAAGATAATTATAAAAGTGATTATTGTTTTACCAGTTGCCACTAACTTTGTCCTCTATTATAAAAAAAAATATTTATTATGTTAGCCACTGAGAAAAAAGAGTTTTTAAATGCAATGTGATATGAAAACCTAGTTTTTATTTGGAGTGGATTTATGCAACTTTATGACACGACACTTCCCTTTAAGACTCGCAGAGCACTGGGGAATTTCTTTCGTAACGGCTTAGTTTCAAAGTGATGTCAGATTTGAAAAAAAAGAAACATTAATGAAATTGTTTTTGGCGCACAAGCACGAAGTGACTGCGTGCGCTACATGCAGCACCTTAGCGATGTTGATTAAGGTAAGTGTTTAGATGGAATAGGGAAGTGCATAGCTGGTAATTGTATACGTAAAGCAGAAAACAATTAGACCGGCAAATGAACACCAACAGCACAACAAAAACAAAAAATTGGTATATTCTTTAATTTCATCTTCTGCATAAAATAAATGGATATCTAAGTTTCACCTTTTTTTATATATATATATTTATTTTGAGCGATCAACAAATTAAGAATTTAACTTGTATTCGAGTGTTTTTATTATACTGAATTAAAATCTCTGTCAGTGGAAGGAAGGAAAACGAAAAGTCCAGCGATTGAAATCCAAATTATCCATCTTTAGAGCGTCCTTATGGAGTTGGAATAATCTGATTAAAATTTGAGAAAAATTGACTAGTTGGGGGGGGGGAGAGATGATCTAAACGAACCCAGTTCACCACATATTTTGCTTTCTTTAAGGGCTAATTTGATACCATTTTTACGATAAATTTTCCCTCGACAAATGAAAATAAAAAAACCTATGTTGTTACAGGATTACGTACTGCCGGATGGCCTTGTCTGCTAAATGTTATAATTTCTGAAAGGAAATAAAAAATTTGTCCTATTGCTCTGACAAAGCCCAGCTCAGGTTTTTCCAGAACTTAGAGGTTTCATTCCTATTTAAAGACTATACTAGTGTTGCACAATATAGAAAAGGAACTTATAAATGTTCTTAAAGTAATTTATTATACACACCTACAGATTTATTGCATTTGCAAAGCTTTAGAAACGATTTTATTTGCACTCTGTTATGCCGTTTCAGAGAGACAGGCTGTCGGCTCTATTAGTACACGCATCGTCGGGAAATGTATCGTTTTATGGTAGTGGTGCTGTTACTATGGTAACTTATTAATGAGGAAAATTGCTGAGTCATTTTGACTTAATTAAGTAACAGTGTAAAAGGATAAGTTTTGTCTTTTAATAGGATTACAGGCAAGTAATTTAATGTGTATCCTGTTTCCTCACTTGCTAGTGTGTTTTTTTTTAACCATGGTAGACAATTGTTTTCCTCGGCTAGCTTATGAACAATCCAGCCCAACCGACAGAAGCTGCTTTTGGATGCAGGAAAAACAACAGATGATAAATGAATAAATAATAAAGAAAAAACATTAGCTGGGTGTGAATGCTGACACTCTGGAACAAGCAGTTTCTGGGGGATATGGCTAATCGGGTCTGTGATACAGGCCCCCGGCTTTAACATAAATCTATTGGTAGCTTCGAATAAATCATGCAGCGTGCTCAATGCTTGGCCTTTCCCATAAAATTTAAAAACATTTTTAACTTAATCGAAAACACTGTCATGCTGCACTGATGCTTTACCACCAAGCACAGGCAATCGCAGTCTGTACTGCTGATTTGAAATAATAATATTGTGAATACAATGCTTGCCTTAAAACAAAAGACACTTAAGTTAGTCCACACAAAACAGATCACCTGATTTATTGCATTCTAAATTTCTCACATCGATCTATCCGATAAAAAGTATAATATTTATATTTTTTTCTCTCTTGGATAAGTAGAAAATTTTTTTATCAACTTGCTTTGAAATTCTATATCATTACTTTTAATATCTAAAAACTTAATATAACTGCACTTGATGAAATACATCCATACAATGTTCTCCAACCATTAATAATTCAACTCCACAATTCTGTAGAACTTTTTCAAATGTCCTTATATTTCTTCCTAATTCACCAATGCATAGAGAATTAAGCTAATTTTCCAGATGGATCTTTGTTTGCCATCTTAAGGTAATAAAAATGCATTCTTAAGATTCCTTACATCCATAGAATATAGTGTTAACACGTATTAGTTCAAAAGTCCTTTCATTTGAATATTTCTAGTTGAAGTGGAGGGAAAAAGCATCTCTCATCTTTTCCCTTTTCTTTCAATATATCATTCTTTGTTTCACAATGATACAATCAGTACTTCAACACGCAAACTATATCATTATTGTTGATACTCTGCCCGCCACCTAAGTTTATTTTAAAAACCCGAATATTTGCCTTTTAAATTTAGACAGATGCTGATTTATTTACAAGACCAGCACAAAGCTCAACAAACTGTTAAAATAATGCTAGATAGTCTTCAAAATTTAGCTGGAATTGCTTGGAGTAGATGCAGTATCATTATGGAGCTGCACTTGCATCTTGGTTTAAACATCTTTTTTAAAAATCTAATGCAAGTAATAAAAGAAACACGAACAATAAATATACATTCCAATTTCTTTTCTCTTGCCTTATGTATCATTTTGTGAGGGCTAATAAGAGTATTTTTTTTTTTTTTGTAATTTCCAATACCTTAGATAAAAAAAAATTGAGCTGATGGTTTATTTAGCTGGAAGAGAACTCGAAGCTGAGATAATATCGTGGAATTACTGCTGAAGACGGACGCACTGGGCCAGAGTGCGCATAGCGACGGTGCAACGCATCCCACTCTTATGAGATGAGTGGTCGAAGGAGGAGGATACTGTACTGGGATTCACTGTAATATCTGAATGATGTTTGTGAAAAGAAAACATCTGATTAAAATTTGAAAATATATCTCGTAGGCTGTTCCCACTCGCAGTATTTCCGTACGGACGTTTTTTGAAAGATAAACAAATCGCTTGTTTAACTCAAGCTGATGTTAATGAAATTCTTAAGTGCTTCACTAGGATTTTAATATGCTTATGCAAAAATTCCAACAACAACAAAAAAAAAGTCCCGAATTTTCACGCTACCAAACAGACATTTTCCAAACAGAACTATGCACTTTGATCATTGGAGTTTCCCTTTAAGCATGTTGCTTTGGCATCTCAGACCCCTTTTCACCTTCACAATTTTCAGGAAATCTTGTTCATCTTATGTCTGAGAGCCCTCTTTCAGAACCAAACCCTTTGATTGTTGGTACACTATGGCTGGTGCTCAAACCTGAAAATCATAGGCGGGGGCAGCAGAATAGATGGATGCTGTACTTGTTTCTGTATTTTTATTTTTGTATTATACATTCCTTGAAGTTTCCACAATCAATGCAGTCTCAAATACCAGAATCACCCTACCATTTTTCAGTACATTTTATTTTAAATTAGTAGTATTCAGATAAATCACATAGCGGTACAGACTCCACAAGAAATCCTTACATTAAAAGATGTTTACTACAGGGGCCCCATGAATACCAAACCAAGACTTAAATGGCTTTTAAATACTAAAAAAATGTATTTTTTAATTGTCACGCGCAATCACTGAACGTTGAGTAGTTTCCCAAAGATATAAGGTTCTCCGATACTTTTGTCCACCACTTGTATAATTTCCTTAGGCATTTTCGTCATTTGATTAAAACAAACTGGATTTATCTTTCCACTGTGGTGCTTAAAGAATTTCAGTGAAGACGTCCAAGAAAGTATATCCACGGGAAGAATCTTCAAGAAAACAAGCTGCTGATGTGCAATACCCAAACTCTGAAGGCAGACTTCAGTAGAGCCTTGCTGAACCAAGCCAGACCGGACCAGTTCTTTCCAGCAACAAACGTATCTTGTAATGTTTACAGTGCTTAGAATCGAGCCCAACCACAGTCAATAAGAGGAGAGTTGAAGGGGTTAGGGGTTTCCATACTGAAAGAATCCCTACCCTTCCGTAAACAGTAGCGCCCCCCCCCTCTATGTACTAATTTGTCACAATAGTTTATTTATTGGTATTTTAGAATTTTCCTATTATTTTCGGAAAATATTTTTCTTGCATAATTGGAAACCCCCATTTCCCCCTCTCTTCATAGAAATTTCGATTTACCAACAAAATGCAAAATCCGACCAGGGATCAGAAAGCTTTTGCACTATAGATATAAAAAAGGAATGCTTCTGGGTATGTTGCCAGGCTCACCTGCAAGTCACACCATTACCGTAGGTGTTGTTTCCACGAGAGTGCACGGAGTTTGGCGTAACAGCGGAGCCCAGTGTGGACCCTCCTTGTGTAATTATATCGCACGACCCTTGGAATTTCAGAATCAACAAAATAACTTAGTTTCTTAACAAAAGGACGAGTTGTTGTGATGCTGATAAATTAAAACGATAAACGGGCTATTTAAGTTTTATAGGTTTAGAATTTGAAAAAAAAAGTGTGTGGGGGGGACATGAAAATGAGTTTCTGTTACCATCAAAAAGAAGTTTCCAGTTTTTAGCTTCTATGAAAGCAAATCTGTTGTGAAGGCTCTATCACAATTATAAACAGATTACCATCACTGAATTGCTATTTTAATACAAAAATTTGGAACACGCAAGTTATTTAGTGAAAGCTCCAAGATTTCTACAGACGCACCATGCAGATGTATTTGTTGTTGTTGTTGACGGCTTCTCATTTATTTACGCAAAAATGGAATTTTCTTTGCGGCTGACGTGGGTGGCTGCTTCTAGCAAATCGAGACTCTCCTCCTTCCCCCACCCCTGCTCTTGCTGGAGCGAGAGATGAGCTGCATCTGGTATCGCTGGCCAGTTGCAAAGTGACGTAAAAAATGTCCGCATACACATTACGAGCCCCTTTAAGGGGCCCCGTCAGAGGTCAACTTTGTGTCATTGCCAGGTTTTATTTCACCTGCATGTCACTAGAGCTGGGTCTTTATCAGAAAGACTAATACTCACAACAAAACAAAAATACATTCACCCCCATCCCCCCTCTGCCCCTTTTGGGGCAAGATAGATGCCTTAGTATTTAAAAAAGAGAAGAAAAGAAGCAAAGACTTCTGCTTGTCCCCTTAGGGCAGAAGTAGCAAAACACAACCATCCATTTCACTCATCGATTGTCCTCTTTGGTAGTTTCTGGAGATAGCTGCAATGGAAATTAAATCTCTGTGTATGCAGCTGCACTATTTCTATACAGGATAGCACTGTCGGAGGTGAATGGAAGTGAGAAGCATAAAATGGCTCACTAACACAGTGATCAACAGCGTACTCACTTGTAAACTGTTTGGGGAAGAAAAAGTGGAATGTACCCTCTAGGAGTAACTTTCAGCCGCAAGAACAATATAGAACTCATGCTGTCACATTTTACAATCACCATCGCTGTATGGAAGCCAAATGATTATGGTGAGAAATGCAGAACAGACTGTTCTGATTAATTTCCTTTCACTTTATGGCACTAAAGTTTTAACTAAAACGTTTTTTGCTAGACTACATTTAGCATTGTGATTGTTGAGTTCTTCAGTATTTGCTGCATTTTCCATGCTCTAAATTTAGCTATAGCTACATATTTCTGAGGAGCTTTGTGTTCATTAAATGTCTGGCAAGTGGTGTGGATGAGACTAATGCATTTTAATGTGTTACTGATTGTTTTTCTATTTCTGTTTCCTTTGTTTCTGATAGTGTACAGGCTCACATTCCATTCTTACTGCATAGAACTAAGACTGGATTCCAGTAGGTGTAGTCATGGAGTGTAGGTTGACACCATGTGAGGCTGTCCATAAAGAAATTCTTTAGCTAGCATTTTAGTTCCTGAATTTTATTTTACGAGAAAACTTCCTAATCAGCACAAAAAAAGAGAAATAGCAATCTTTGGGGGCCTAACAGTTTTAGACAAGAATAGGAACAAAGTAACGTTCTGAAGTGTTGAAAAGCACTAAGCAAGTTTTTTTTTAAAAAAAAAATGTTTATATGTTCTCTCCTAAAACTACATTATGTTTACCATCTGTTTCTATTTTCTAGTTTGGCCACACACTTCTGGGGTAGCTTACTTTAAAACAAACACAAATAGCAAGCAATCAATTAGTCCTCCATCCATGTGACTAAGACGTCTTCTGAATTTTCTTCAAGCTAGATTTTTTTCTTCTCTCTCTCTCTCAAGCACTTAATAAGAATGCCACAACAGCTGTACAAATCTGTTAATAACCCTGACTCAGCAACCTTCTACCCAGCCAACAGGTGAATTAGTTAGTTGTACCTTGTGATAGGTGCAATTTTTAATGCTAACACTTAAGTGTATCCGAACAGTCTTTCAAATAAAAGTCCCCTTAGCCAACTGCCTGAAATAACTGTCATAAACAGTCAGACTTTGGCTGGTAGAGCTTGATCATTTTTGTCATGCAAACTCTTGTCACTTGACTACACCACTGAGAAAAGCATTTCGACATAATCTAATATACGTTCAGGTTGCCTTTGTGAAGAAGTCTTCCAGATTCCTGGAGTTACTCAGCTATGGAATGAAACATGATAACGCATCTTTGTGTAGGCTAGTAAAACAATATTTCAACGGACAAAACACAGCCATATTTTCTTACAGGTTAGGAAAGGTTGTGAATATTATGGGGGCTTCAATGGCCATCTCAAGAGTAGCAGTAGTTATGGTGACGTGCGGTAGGTAAGCAAGTGAATTATTAATCATAAACCAAAATAATTATAAAAACAGATAAAGTGCAGTTAGGCATGTGGAATGTTAAGCACATGGGAGATAACTCAACCATGTCTATTTATTTTCAGCTATCCACTTGCTGATAAAGCATTCTGTATCACAAATTCAGTGACACTGTTTCTTACAAGTTGATTTTGCTAATTAATTAATGCGCTTGGGCATGAATCCTGATTATAAGGATTTAGCGTACCTGGTAAAGTGATCACTTTCTGAAGTTTTTGGTCTACTGTAATAAAATGACTGTTGTATTCATTGCATAATTCTCAGCATAATGTAAACAAGATGAGAAAAAAAATTAAGATTTACTAGGCTATATATAATCTTTAGCATTGTGGGATGGAGATAGTTAGCAGCTAGGGCTGCAGTATTAACACATAACCCTCTACCAGCTGGCCATGTGGGTCACCCCTTCCCCATCCCTGGTTTCTTTCCACATCTAAAAATGGCTGAGTTCTAGGTAGATGTGGGTGGAGGTGACTTGTTCACACCCTGACCACCACCACTCGCACCCAGCTGACCTGCCCGCTCACCGAGGAGGATAAGACATCACCTTTTCTCTGCTGCACTGCTGTGAGATGTCTTTAGACCTCAACAGTCAGGAGACTTCGACAAGTTGTCAAGGATTTTAGTTGCTGCATATTCTTGCCTGCCGAATGATGGGCAATAAATAACAGGCTTTCTATATACCCCATTATTTCAGATGTTATCTGCAAAACAACCAGCTGCAAAAAAGTCTTAAGTACATGCACAAAACAAATAAATAATAATAATAATAATGCAATGAATATTGTATCTAGTCACTGAGGTAACAGCTTGTTCTTTGTTGTAGAAAAGGTTACATGTTGATTTGTGTGTGGAACATGAAAAGATTAATCCTCTTTACAAGTTTTTCCCTTTGCTTTAAAAAGGTTGAATTCTAAGTAACATGCACACAGAAACAAGCCATTTTAAGAAAAATCAACCAAACTTGAAATCAGCTGTCTGTTAGTATCATAACTGTCCAAAAACATCAAAGAAAAAATGTCTAACTAGAATTAGAGATTTCTTTGTAGGGTGAGGACGACAAGGGAAATTTCAGATTATTTTCCATCCCAAGCTCTCCTCCCCACCACGTGCTTTACTAATGGATTCTATACCTCAAATACTCTTCTTATGCTAATATTAAAGCAAAATGAATTCTCTGGTTTTCTTTCATATATTGTGGAGTAAATATTCGTCATATTGATTCAGCAGTTTTGCCCAAGTACAATGAGGCTGCCCATATCTGCTGCGATTCATGCCCAATTATTGTACCTTGCTCAAATGAAAGCGCAGCACATGTACAGACAAATTATCTGGTATCCTGAGGTTTAATCCGATCTCCATTTTAAAATTAAAATTTGCTCAATTATGTCCTGTAGGGTGCAACATTTAATATATTTATCAAAAATCTCTAACAACCGCCACAAATTTTTCTGTTAAAGCTATTTTGCCAAGACTCGCTCATTTTTAAGTGGGCAGGGCAGCAGAGAAAATAGAAATTTATCTCTATCCATATTGTTGGTTGCTCACGGAATTTGTCAGAATCCATACTCTCAAAAGCTTCGATAAATAAATGATTTCCCAGGTGCTTGATTTAGTGATAATTATTGCCAGAGATAAATATCGATTTTTTAAAAAAAAATCACTAATGTATATCACACAGTCATTATGTTTCCCCATCCTTGTATTAAACTGGATTAAATCCAAAACAAGAGAAAAAAAAAACAATTTCTAAAATTTAATTCCATTTAAAATTTCAATTATTCAAAAAAATTCCCTCAGATAGGTTCACAAGTATTAAAGAAATTTAAACCATCTCATTAAAAGAGGCTGTTAACCATTTGGCCTTAAGTTTCCCACACCTATTTCCACGAGTGGTTCCAGAGAATATGCACCTAAGTTGTATTTCTGTTGTTATACCTCACCTGTTGCTTCATTAGTCAGCCAGGTGCTATAATTCACATTTTAAAAAACATTTTTTTGCACAAGAAATGACTCTTGACTGTGTCTGTGTAAAGCGACTAAGCACCACAACGACCCACAAACTCAATAATAGCTAATGAGCAGATACCCCATGAATGGTAACTAGGGGTCAACTTAAACCAGTCCTGGATTACTAGATGCTTTCCATAAAACAACTACAATAGACCTACAATTGCTTCAGCAGACCTGTTAACCCCCCATCTTTACAGCCTCCAACATTTATTGTTGTGAAGCATTTGCTTCTCCAATACCTAACCTGGCACTCTTTTAGATTCTTTCACTCTATGAAGTGTTTTAAGTATTCTTCTAAATATTTAATAAAAATTAGAATTCCCTTTTAAGTTCTCAAAAAGCAAAAAAAAAAATTATGCTTTTGAAAATAAAGAAGCTTTCATCGGTTAGGCCTCTTTTTTTTTGTAGCTCATGCATATTAATTCTTCTTTACAGGTTTTGTTGTTGTTTTTTTTTTAATATCCGACTCTGTCAGCCCAGATTCCGCTGTTTACACTTCGGTTTTGAACTTTTATTTTCAAAACACGCAGTTATGACCTAGAAACTACTGGAGTTTGGCTGCCATATTTGGGCCCCTGCCGCTTCCTTAGTTATACCGGCACTCTTGGATTTGTTCGGAGCTGCTATCCAGACTAGCGAGTGAGAAGTGATTTTGGCAACTTTGTTACAGAATGCGAAGATGTCTTTTAGTTTAAAATATCGTGGCTAGATTTCCCGCAGAAGAACATAGCAAAATATATTTATTTGGTCTCAGGGCTGCGCATAACGTGGCACATGTTAAACATTAGAAAACTGGAGGGGAAAAAAAAAGCAGCAGCTTTTAATAGCATAAGAGAAAGACAAAACTCAACTAGAATGGCTAGATAGAAAATATGGAATATAAAGATAATGACACTGGAGAAATTAATGAAAATTATGGAGAATGATTACCAAGTTTTTCCCATTGTTTTAAAATGCACACGTCAACTATTGATCCCTAATAATTAATCAATGTACACAATTTAATAAACTCAAATTAATCCATTTGATAGATTATCACTATTGTCATTTAAGTAGCTATTATGTGAATTAACAAGATTATTGCACTCTTATTTAATATTCAGCAAAGTGTAAAAGAAAACATTCTGAAATTATTCTCAAAATGCAAATAGTGAATGCACCAACAGAATTTATAAGAAAGCCTTTTCCTGTGTCAGCATATTTGTTTCTTGTCCCACCTATTTACTGAATTTACTAAAAAAATTATTTTCAACTACAAATTTTAATTTAAAAGCTTTTGCATTCATCTCTCTCTTTATATATATGAGACAAACACTGAAACAGTTTAAATTTGTATAACTGATAAATTTGTAAAGATTAAAGTTCATATACTTTCAGTATGCACCATTGATGCCTGTCTGATTGTTTGAAATACAATTCCATTCTTATACAAGGCAGATGGAACTTGTGTAAGACGCATAACTGTACTGGACAGTTTAAAAGTATAATTCTGAAGCACATGCATTCTCTATGATTTTGATCCAGAGATCAGCAGATTGGCCAAGCCACTCTTGCACTAGGTAAGGTACACCACTTTGTCACACAAACCCAAAGAAGGCCAACTGCACCAACATGATTGATCTTGCAGTAAAATCAAAGATTTTATCATCTGGTAAGAGTCAGTTTCAAATGTGTTTCAGAGCTGGCTTACTGACTCTCCCGGATATCATCAGACATGCTTGATAACTTGCTTCTGAAATTTTGTCAACACTCTACCAAATCACACTACCTTGACTTTGTCAGTAAAAGAAAAAAGATTGGGACCGTGCGCTAGCCCAAGCACTGTCACGTCTCGGAGTCGGAGATTTGTACAGTTGAGCTTCTCATACAAACACCATGAACTAACTCTATTTTCTATAGTATTAATGAGCTCCATTAACTTGCTTTAGGTTTCTTTCTTCTTTTTTTTTCCAATTGCATTTAATATATTAGTTCTGCGGCAAAACAGAAGCACTAGTGTCTTAATTTGTAGAACTGCATTTTAAAATTATGCAATCACGCACCTAGCTTACTGTCCCGGTTATCTTTGTTGTTAAGAAGAACGACAAAGTCTATATAAAATAAACCCGAGAGAAAAAATTGAAAATGTCACTCGGCATCCTCTAAAAATCTTTAAATACAGCTATTTCCCCAGCCTACACAAAGAATGTTTGGTATGATATCATGTCTCTCATGTTGTTGGAATAAGAGCTATATTACCATTCTCTATTTTAACATATCACTGGAAACCATTGCTACTTGGTGTTTAGTCTGAAAGTTAGGGGTTGGCCAGGGAGCTGGAGAGCACTGGGTATGCATGCGATACTAAACACCTACTGAAGCCTAGGATAGACAGACATTCAGTGTATAGATAAAAAGGCTCCATTATTTTAAGCACTTGTGCCTTTTATGGAAAACTATAAAACTTCTTTTGCGATTCTCTATGCACAAGGCCATCTGGCATGCTGAGAAATGAATCTGTGAAGTAAAATCTATAGGACAGATAGTAAGTATGCTATGGGTAAAGTGTGTAAGTTATGTAGACTTTGTAACAAACTAAACCAGACATAACAGTAAGCTGATGTGTTTGCTCTTACATGGAGATGGTGGAAAATCTGGGTGTGACTGAAGATAAATGGTATGAACAGTTTTTCATATTAGAAATCCTCGTTTGTTTACCTTATTTGTTACTGAAATATCTCGGAAATTCCATTCTCTATTTTGTCCCCATGAGACAGAGATCTGTCAGATGTGTGTGTGTGTTTTTTTTAAAAATTAATTTACTACTGGCCACAGTCTAAGATAAGTTTGAATGCTTCAGTTTGATTATATTTGCACACGCTGTTATTTACTACATTTTTATAGAACAAATTTTGTTTTGTTTCTGCTGGTTCTAACGTTAAATATTCTAGTTATAGTCTGTATAAATGAAACAGTAGTTAATACAAGTCTATTAAACAACCCCCCCCCTGATGAGTTGCTTAAGTTAGTATGCTGCTAACAGAATGACAAACAAACTATTTTAATAAAGAAAACCAAATATGATGTCAGGACAAAGAAATAATGATACGTAACTTCAGGCATAACACTACAAATGGCGGACTTACGTTTAGGCAACTAAAAACTGGAAAAAGGTTTTATTTCCTTATTTTAAAATTTTGTTACTAAAAAACTTGGGGAAAAGATGGCATGGTCCAATCCTTATTAACATTACTGTCATTATCAGACTTTAAAAAGAAGTTTTTACCAGAATCACCACATCTATATCCCTTTAAGTTAAACAAATTTATTCACCGAACGCCCAAAATAAGGCTAATATTCTTTAATTGACATTTTGTTAATGAACAATAAACACTAATGATATTACCAATTATTATCTCTATCGATTATTTTATAATTATTTTTTGCCTGGTATCCAACAACAAAAAAATATATTGATTTCCATAACGTAGCAAGAAATTCTAAAAAAAAATAGTAGTAGTGAAATTTAGAATCATAGAATAAAAACTACTGAAGATGTAAATGGCAGAAATGCATACTTGGTGCATAAAAATGCATGACATCTCAAAAAATGTTAACTTCCATTATATTCTAATTACGCTAATTTAAATTTTCAATAATCAAGTTGTCACAAAACAGAAAAAAAAACAAACAAAATTGTAGTCTAAACCTAATTTTGCTAATAAATTATTTTTCCATAAATCTGTTAGATGTATCTGATTAATTTTGTAGTCTCAAATACAAAGCTCCCTAAATAGCCTATGTCGTTGATGACTGTTTTTAAGTTTTTGTTTCTAAAATCACATTTTGTATATTTCCCTAATACAATTTCAAAAAGTTGAGAAAGGGTCAGTATTGAGTCATCCAAACTTCCATTCTTGCTTTGCTATAAAAAGTTGTTAGGAATGCAGAATTTGATATGTTTATAATCATAGGATTTCCTCTGATTTTTCTACCATATATATCACAGCCTGAACTATAGCCATCAATTGAAATGGACTGTCAGTGCTATCTTTTTAATATCCATCCAGTAACTTTCGTTAGTGCTGTCTAATCACCTGTCTTCAGTGAATGACCCGTGCAACGATAATTTAATCAACCAAATTACAATAATTCATAATAATCAAACTAGGTACAGACATATGTCTAATATTTATTAATATATTTTTCATTTTTATGGAACTTTAATATTTTAATGCCACAAAGAATTATTCATAACATAAAAGCTGTTGCTTTGGTTTATAGTTATTGTCTGGTTACCTATTTATGAATGTCATACTTTATTCACATGCTGCAGTACTTTCCAACATTGACACATGAGATTTCCTTTGTACCCACCTGCCTTCATCAATTTTCTCACTTTCTGTAACTAGACGAGGGTGTCGTTTAATGGCTTCACTTTGTATGCATTTCACTTGCCAGGTTCTGTTTATTCAAAACAAATTTGACAATTTATATTCTCTCTCTCTCTCTTCCGTATGTTTAACTTATAAAAGACCCGAATGGTTTCCAAAACATAATTTCAAAGCTGTTAGTTTAAAATGTTTTTTTATTTAAGCTGGAGATCTGGTTAGTTTTGCCCAGGTTGTCTGTAGGGAACTTCACCAGGGGATAGAATTCTAAAGCTAATTATTCATCTACACAATTCTAAGAATAATATCCCAGAAGCATAAATGATAGATGTGAGATCTATGCAAGCTTATCAAATCAATATTAATTTTAATAAATTATGCACAAATGCTACGATTTTCATTCATAGTCAAGAATAATTACCAGTAGAAAACATACTTATGGCTGTATGGCACATACACACACACACACACATACATACACATACATACATATATAAATGCTGGAGTGAGTTCTTCAGGAAAGGATAACTACTAGAAATTTTCATCAGTAACAAAGTAAAATGCTCCAGCTAAAGGGAACAATTATACATTCTTCTTTGTTTGACACTCCTGACGTGTTTTATTACTTCTGTTCAGATGAGGCTGTGGACTTCATCAATTTCAAACCGTATGATATCGGTCCGACATTAAATGTAACTAAGCAAGAACTTCCACGTACTCTCCTCCACTGTGTAAATGTAAACAGATGATTTCCGGAATAACACAGGAGGAGGAGAAAAAAAAAAGATCACTGATACACGCACAGTACCTCTAGATGACCGATATACATAGAAAGAAAAACATTTTTTAAAATGTTATTTTTTTTTAACATCACAAGTCTGCTACTCATTTGAGTCTAATTAAAGCATTAGTCATCCAGTGCAGTAAGACTCAGTCACCACGTGAAAATACACACCGCCTCAAACATATTTGTTATCGTTGTTGTCTTTAATAACGATGTAGTACTTTCTCTCCCCCCCCTTTTTTTGTTTTTTACTTTGCCAGTTCTTAACCTTTAAATGTCTGCAAATATTTATTTTTATTCCACCATTTGGCCATGACTAAGACCCAGTCAGCCACTCCCTAACCTTAATTCACCACTGCCTGGCTATGTCACACCAGTGTTCTGGTGATGATTATCTTCTTTAGCTTGCTTTAGATCTGTTCTGAATTACTATTTTTTTAAAAAAACAACAACAACAATAAGGAATTTCATCATCATTTATATTTATTTTCCCACATGAAACAATATTATTATTTAATATATATATATCAGGGAGGAGCCTCTTGAAGAGGAATCTTTACAACAATTTTCTTTCTTTTCTAGCATTATTATTATTATTATTATTATTTTGCTACTTTTAGTTTGTACAATAAGTAATTAATAACAATGCTCTCCATCAGTTGGCTTTCATAAGGTTTTTATTTTTTGTTTGGGTGGAGGGAGCTGCTGGAAATCCCTGCATTCTACTGAACAATTTGTAGATTTGTCAGAGGTCAAAAGTTCACAGCACTAATAAGTGGCTAAACTGTCGGTGAAAGGCAATCGAAGTAATTTTTAGTTTTCGCTGTGAATTCAATGGTGAATATAAAGCCCATCTTTCCATTTTAAATCGTGTTGTTGTGTTTTGTTTTTTTTTGTAGTAAGATAGATAAATAGAATGATGGATGTGTGGTACGACTCCTTTTAGAACCTCTGTGTGTGTTGGGGGGGGGGTACAGTTTCCAACTCCTTGCCCATGTTTATACAGGTATTGTCTGCTGCTGTTCCTATAACCAGCCAGTCTTGTCCAGTCCACTTGCTATTCAGAAGAATTCTAAATTTGCCATAGCTTCAAACTAAACACCTGTCTTCATTACAGGGGAAGCCTTCATTCTTCATCAAGGCTAATGAAAGCAGATACTTTAGTGTACATCTCCCCCTGGCACTGTTATTTTATTTCTGTTTTCTCTGATGCTTCCTTGTGTGTGGCGGCCTGATGGTATCTGCATGTGGCGCCCCGCGCGCCTGTTTCTACAGGTCTATTTTAGGCCGCCACCTTTCCATAAACGAAGATTTCTTTTGTTTCTCATTCAGCTCGATTGGGGAACCTTCATATCGATGTTTTATCTCATAGCTGATGGGAATACCTTCAGCTCTTCTTGATGCCCTTCTGCAAGCGCGTTTGTTCTTGTTGTTTAAGAAGAAAGGAAGGAAGGTAGCCCCGGTTGCTGAAATGGAAATGTTGTTCTGTGAAATGACTTACGTGTTTACACCAATCCTTGTACCCTGCCTACCTTGATCAGAGCTAATTAGATCAGGGGGCTGGCTACCTACTGAACAAGCCGAGTCAGCTGCTTGCCTGCACCTCTTCCATTTTCTGTTGGGGAGGAAGAAGGAAATACTTAGTGTTTTGGGTAGAATTCCATAGGTTTTTAACATTCATAATATAAATCCCCTTAATCCCTTCATTGCTGTGTGAATTCATGATACATTTACAAAGCGTTAATTGGAAAAGTAAATAATATAGCATGCCCAACATAAACTAAATCACTAATGCCCCCCCCCTTTAAAGAGATGATAAATCCTTATAAAAGGTAGAATAATTCTTACTCCGGTTGATATTAGAAACTGCTAACACTGCTGACAACGCACATCGCATGGGAACTGAGAGACAGCTTCCCGATCTTTGATAAGAGAAATCTACTAGACACAGAGAGAGCATCCATCTCTCACGTCCTGAACTTCCGACTGTAGTACCTGCCCGCTGTGCTTTCCTGCCTACGAGCTCCACCCGTCTGTTATACAATATCTACTTCCGTGGAGGAGGAGGAGCAGAGTTTGGCTGGCTCTGTTTGTTCCCATTCTAAGGGACTAACTAGCTAACCCTGCCCTTCGAAGAGGAAGAAGAAAGAGCCCTTCTTTCCTTTGCCGAGCCACCGACGAAAAGAGAAAAACCCGTAACAACAACCGATCGGGACGGGAAAGTGTTTGGGCAATACACGACAATAACCCCCCCCCCCCAGTCTACTGTTTCTGTGGCGAGACACTTTTGAATGGATGTAATTTAGAGATTTTCCCTTTCTTGAACTTCTGAAACACTAGAGCCCCACGACCCCTCGCCACCATTGTGTGACGTCATAGACGACGACGTATTTACTCCCATAGCCTTGATTGTTTGTGTAGTTTACTGTAGACGATGGTAGTAAGAGATTTCCAGGAGGAAACGGGCTCAGGATTACACACACATATATATATATATATATACACACAACAATTAAAACAAAAAGCATCATTGCCGGTAACGAATGATATCAGTCAGCATCGGTCGGGCCAGTAGTCTCCTCGTGCTTTGTAGAGATCGATAATTGCGATGGATCCGCACAAATCCCCCCCTTTTCTATCGGATATAATTCGACGCGTTAATTTTCTCTCATCCGACTGACTCCAACCCCCCCCGTTAACTAGAGTCCCTCTGTGAGCGGAGAAAATCCAGCCATTCCCCCACCCCCCCAAACAGATTCCCGTTCAGCCGACGAAAACAGTCCAAACAAGTTCGCCCCCCCCCGACCATCGAAAAGAAAAACACACATACACCTATATATTCATGAACATCCATAAATATTCTTCATCTAAAAACAGATTAGGCTCCCCCCTTATTTTGTTTGTTTTATTAATGGTCTCGTTAATGCATGAGAGTGCGCGTGTACCCCTGTATACCGTAGGTGGCCTTTAATGTCTTAACAGTCCAAAGCAAATGTGTGTGTTTTTTGTTGTTGTCGTCGTCGTCGCCGTATTGAGTCCGGATGAGTTCTTAACCATGTCGGACGAGCAGGAAGAAGATTCAGCTATGTAAAGCGAAATTAATCAATGAGGCGATCTACCATACCACCAACCAGCCCGTACCCTTCTCTCTTTTTTTTTTTGTTTTTGTTTCGGTAAATATTTGCAGATATATATATATATATAACTCTCCTTCCACTATTGGAAGCAGAGTACAGCAGCATTTATTTCTAGCCGTAAAAGCGCAGTAAATACAAAAAAACACCCCAACAAACTACCCAAGTCGCCTGAAATAGGCGCGTTGTCAATTTCCCCGACATACGGCAGGTTGTCGTTATTATTTGCAGTCGCCCCTCCCTGGCCATTCAAACCGTGAACTATTGTTTTGTTAGATGTAATAATAAGATAATGGCTAATATCTCCAGACATCTCGTGCGGTGTTCACATTTGGTGATAAGTGGTTTTAGTTTTTAATTTTTCTTAAAAAATATATATATATATGGTCAACTTAGTAGTAGTAGTAGTAGTAGCCCCATCTATTTATATATATATAAATAGTGCTTCGAGACTTTATTATAATTATTTTTTTCAAAAAACACATTATCTTTCAATGCTGTCTCTCCCCCCCTTTTTTTACAATAATAAAAAGAATACTTTCGGCAAACACGACGGCACTACAGACCTACGGTTAATAAGTCGGTTTATTGTGTTTCTAATTAGCTCTGACACTGACAGATCGACTTGTAGAGCAGTTGGAAAGTTTCTGAAATAGAATGCTGATTAAAATAACAGGTCGAGAAAAAAAAGGGCTACATTTTCTACCCCCCCCATTTCTTCTTTTTTTTTAAAAAAAAACATCCTATTTATTTATTTACTTGTGATTTTTTGTAAAATAGACTTGTTTTTCGTTTACACTCTGCAACCTTAAGGCAAACAAGAACTTTGATCAATTTACACCTTAAAGGAGTCCGGGGGGGGGGCTTCGTTCCCTTTTTGGTGAGAGAACCAGCGAAGTTTATTCTATTTTCGTCCCAACAGATGCATTCGAGTAAACATCATTTCAATAGGAAAGAGATTTCTCTCCATCGCTGTCCTTGAGGTGATTTGCGATTTCTTTCTTGTAAGTGAAGCTAGATTCTCCAACTAATCATAAATTCGGATCATTTACTCTTATTCACTGTACCGCCGTGGAAAGCAGAGAGCGGTGAAGTAGCGAACCGTCGGTCGGTCGGTCTCCGGTAATCCACCTACACCGGTTAGAAGCCATTCATCGTACGTCTACACCGCTTTTTATGTGCGGAACGAAAAACAGCCCTATAATTGTTCGCATTTAAACAGTGTGTGCAGTCATCCGAAAGAATTTAGAATGATGGGGTTTTGTTTACCATCGTGTTTGTAAAAAAAAGGGAAAGGCGATCTAAACAGCGCATCCTTTCCCGGCCTGAACTTTTAGGCGAGCAGTGTACCGTCATTCGATCCTCAGTCGGAATCACATCCAACAGGAAAGGGGATGGGATGGCAGGGAAGGCTTAGAATTATTTAAACAAAAGAGCCAAAAATTAGGCAAATTTCATCTTACACGAATGCACACACTCACTCACGGATGATGTTGGAACAAGCATCTTTTAGCCCCCCTACCCCCGCCTCACACGGACGGACGGACGGCGAGGTAGGTCTTCGCCGTGTTCAATGCCGACCCGTAACGTTATAACAATGGCGTACACGACCGGGTACAACAGGTCGAGTACTCGCTCTATTATAGACTAGCTGTGTGCATTGCGATAAATCAATCAATTATCATCCATTGTATTTCTCCTCCTATTATCACTACCTTTTGTATATGTAGTTTTCGCACAGTCGTATGCCCCATCGACACGTATAGATCGATCTAAAACGTACCCCTGCGTTCTAATTATTACAGAGAGCCAGACAAAAGATTATCCTGTTTCTGATGCTGCTAAAACCGTGTGTGTGTGTGTGTGTGTGTGTGTACACATTTCAAACTCGTCGGGGTAAAGCAGCTCTGTGATGAAATCATAATTTCTGCAGCTTCCCATTTTACCAGGTGTTCCCCGCATCATCCTCGGACGTCTGTTATGAGTTTGTTCCCGTGGATCATAATTACAGATGCAAAAACTCTTCCCTCGCAGAGAGCGGGACAGACCGTTTTCCGTCTATGACATCTCAAGCGCCGTCCCCGGAGAGAGATGAAAGCTTTCTGCGGTAAAGTGCGAATGCGGCGCCACTTGTGCGTTTGTAATTACGTCTTATATTTTATAGTCGAGCATAAAGTGATTAGGTAGCTGGCGTCTCTCCTCAGCGGCCGGGGAGGGGGAGAGAATCTCGGTCCTGCCGCCATTTTGAGCGTCTGGGGATAAGGGTATATAGGGGGGGGGGGAGACAGGTGAAAATGACAGAATTGATCCTTTTATTATGCAAAAAAAAAAAAAAACAAACGAAAAGGGGATGTGTATTTATATCCGGGCCCCCCAAACTTCGACAACACCAGTACCACCCGGTTGGGCGGGCTGTTCTAATCATTTTCGGTTAACAGAATCTGCTATTTCCGCCAACCCCAGTGTTTATCCTGAGAGTCGGGCTAACAAACGCAGGTGATCTTCGCCCGGAAAGAAACAAAGTCATTCTGCTTTAAAAGGAATGCTGTCACCAACCACACACACACACACATCGCTCTGGTCTAACGGAGCTGTTTAATTTTTGAAGTCTTTCATTAGTTTATAAGCAGATCCAAGAAATCAGAAACAGTCGCATATTCTACACCGTGTATTTCTTGGCGTATGAATCGGTAAATAATTTATTTATTCTGAAAAACAAAACTGAGACTAATATATATCAGCTCCTATTATTAGTAATGCAAATTTACCAGGAATAACAATGCTATTTTAAATAGATTCCTAAGCCGTGTACCTGGCCGATGAACAGAGCCTATTACTACTATTATTGTTCACAGAGTGAAATTTTCAAAACAAGTTCAGTAACAAATGCAGTCGATCAATAATAACAAGAATAAACCTTTTATTCTTGACAAAAACCATCAGTTTATCAAAATAAGGGCATCAGAATAAACAATAGTAGTCATTCATTGTCATGGATTAGGTTCGCGAACGAGCACCTGTACTATTCTGTAATGAAAACAACAACAATGACGCTGGAATGATATTTCATGGCTGACTGTCGCAAAAAAACGCTGTAGATTCTTAATTTACTCTTGTTAATTTTTAATGTTTAGAAACACGAACTACGGCGGTTAATTTAGGCAACCGAGAAATTATATAAAAAAAGATACCTCGATATTTAGCTCCTCAAAGGATTTTTTCTCCAATCACTTCTGAACACGAGAGAGAGAGAGAGAGAGAACAATACGGCCAGTTGGATGTAACCACTCGAAGGAATCGAAAAAACACAGCTGGAAGGACACTGGTATCACCACTGCTACGCTCAACATAATAGTAGGAAAAATCGCCTGATTTTGAAATAGTGTGTTCGTGGATCCACCCCCCCCCCCCAGCGATCCTGTCGATGCGCTGGACCTCTGCGGGTTTGGTTTTTCTTTCTCCCAAACGTTCAGCCTCGATAGTATAGCAAGCAGGAATGTGGAAAGACACGCGTTTTAAATTCCTATTTCACGCGGTGTAATAACGGAGGGATTTTATAAAGATAAAGAGACTAATCTTACCGCAAATTAACATTATCATAACTAATAAACAAAACGCTCATTCACAAAAATATTGCTACATTTTTTTTTTATAATTAGAAGCATATGATCAGCCTAAATAATTTAAAGCAGGATGGATCTCGCTCGCTCTCTCGAATGCAGTCTTCTCTTATCCGACCAGGATTCGAACCAGCCCAAACGGCTGTAGTGAATTTTAGCCACAAACAGCCAAGTAACAGAGAATTGGCAACAACAGAAAATTCAGCTCCTTTAAAGCTCTTAATTTATTAGCCAGTTTGTTTCTTCTCCTCTTCACTACCTCGCCGCTGGCTTCTGAACGTGATAAACTTCCGCATCTTCTAGTTTTATAAAATGTCTTCCTGGGTGCTGTTTAAAAAGTGCTTTTCGTAAACATTTCTGAATACAACAAGCCCCGTGCGTTATTTGTTAAACAGATAAACGAAAACAATAAATAAAAATCCGTTTGTGAACGAACCCGCTTTCGATTTTTAATTTCTGTAAACTTTTTTCAGCGGTTTAAATGTATCAGATTAATATTAAAAAAAAAAAAATTGAATGCATAACAATTCAGAAAGATGGACTTCCTGCGTGTACAATAATAAATACGACATTCTGAGTCGAAAACTTGCATGCCTGCAGATAATGCATAGAGAACCTGTAGGTGAATAATATCTATGCATCTTGTTTGGGTGACAGACGTTAGATAACGTGGGCTGTTGGGGGATTATATGGATTTAAATTATCCACATGAAGATTTAGTGCGATGTGCATTCGTCGTGACATCTCGCCTTGTGGTACTTTGGAATCGAACGAACCTGGCTGGCTGTACGGACGAGCAAGAGGAATTCCGCCCCCTGAACGAAAACAACGTCAGGAGATCCGACCGGAATTTGAACTCGGACTGGTTAGGATGGTGTTATGTTGTTTCTTGAACTAAACCCGCCCACCCTCGTGTGTATGTATCTTTTGCCCGCCGAGCAGTCGGTCGTTGGAGTTCATCCCCTGGTCAGAAAATAGTGTGTCGCCTCTAATCTCCAGCGTACGGAAATCTGCCTGGGTTCTGTCCAGAGCTTATTTATTGATCGCTGTCGTCTTTTCTCTCCTATTTTCATTCATGTGATCTGGTCCGGAATCTTTAAATAGAAGACTAAGTCACGCGGAGACGACCCAAAGCAAATGTATTGCACATTTCCAACCGTTTACGAACCCTCCCCCCCCCAACACACACAATTTTGTAATTTTGTATGATAGTGTGAGAAAAGGCAGCATGTTTGCTGTTTTGTTTTTGTATCCTATCAGAAATCTTACGTGTTCTCGAAAGTGCAGTAGACTTTTCCGCTTAAAGGGGATGAATAAAACAGATTTCGGCTCGTAATTAAAACTGTTGAAGTTGCCGCGTGCTTGTCAGTCACATGTCAGCGAGATGGCGGAGGGGGGGGGCGAGCCGACTTCATCAGCATGAATACTTAAAACTATTTTTCGAATAATATGGTAACGGTTGATACTGTCAGCTAATGAATGGTCGTGACAGCCACCGTTTGGAGCGAAAACAACAACAAAAACGCGAAATGAATTAAACGAGAGAAGTTCCGCAATCGACAACTGTGACTGACACACACACGCCGTACGTACGTACGTATACGTACACCTTCTCGATACGGTCCTGCCCAGATTCCCTTCAGGTAGTAGTAAACCAGTCTGCCTATCATCTGAAATCGTTCGGTATACCGTTCTTGTGGGGTTTCGGTCGGTGGGCCTTACTTATTACACGTGTTAAAACGACGGTCTCAAATGTTTCCGGAGTACAGTATTAATGCATGTATCCCACCACCTCTGCGCACTTTTTGCTCGGTGATTTACCATCAAGGGGGCACTTGGCACACTCAGCCGAAAGTAAACACGGAGTCTGATGAAGAGAAAACGAAATGAAATAATAGAAGTGTCACAGGTGTCGGCCGGCGCCTTCGGAGGGGGGAGCAACAGACGCCGAAATGTTACGGCCTCTGCTCTGTTAGTCTGTTGTCTGTCACAGGAGGAAGAATTTATTTCTCCCATCTGCCCTGCCGTCTACAGCAGCAGCTCCGCCGGTAGACGGCATCACTAACTGCAGGGTGGGTGTTGTTTTAAAGTAAAAGAAAAAACGCGTTATCTTATTCCCAATATAAATAAAATATACTGAAGTCACACACTCGGGAGGAGGAGGTAAAACGGATAAAGGGTCGGTCTGCTTAGATTAAAAACAAATCAGACACACAAAGCTATAGGGCAGAAAACGGGGCGACTCGTGATTATGTGAAGGGAGTTTAGTCCCCCACCCCACCCCAGTGGCTCGCTTAACATTCTCGTAAACGACGGCCGGCTTAGTTCCACCGAAATATATCGTTGCTGGCGTCAGTTAATTAATTCTAAATTTGAGAATTTTCTTGGAAACTGGAACGTTTCCTTGAAATCCATTACCCGATTAAACGCTATCTGCGGAACTGCACAAATCGTGGATCTGGTTACGGACAGACACGAAGCTGACATTTAGTCGGAGGAGCCCGGTAACCAGACCCGCCACGTAAAATAGTTCACTGCGGACGGTGATTGTATTGTCAGCGTGTTATACATACATATATACATCACACACATATATGAAAACTTGCTACTACATTCGTACTGGGTATGGAAAGTTCAGCACACGCAACGTCCGCCGTACACGTCTGAGTTTATACAGGAAGTCGTCGTAGCATATACAAGGCCCGTCCGTCCCCCTCCCCCCCCACAAAGTCCAACACGTGGGGGGGGGGGTCTTTTGTTTTTTTTTAAAAAATAAACCGCTCGAGACTAACCTTTAAATTGTGTAAATGAAGCTAGATGGGATAATGAGGAGACCGAAACACTCAGAGTAACCACAAATGGCGGCTAAAACGCGGACTTGTTGGGGGCTGTAAATAGTAAACGTTTTCTTGTTAACCAGCAAATCAATGAAAGAGTCTAACGAACGCGGAATAATTACACAGAGGCCCTGATTTCGCACAAATCACGCGATCTTAATCACAGCACGCATCGTTCTTGGATAATCACTAAAATATAATCAGCGATCAGATGTGACTTTAAAACAAACAAACAAACAAACACACATATATATTTCTCACCACAGTCGCTGTTTCTCCACCAGTGCCCCTCCTCTCCCATCAACCGTGCGGTTGTTATTCTGCGCCACGCGGTTTTCAAGCTAAAAACTAAACGTGACGTTTCCCTTCCCTCGAAGACGAACAGGCAAAGGTATTTATTATTATTATTATTATTATTATTATTATTATATTATTATTATTATTATTATTATTATTAACATTTTATCGGTGACTTGTTGGATACAAGGAGTTAGTTAGTTGTGGGAGAGAGTTCGCGTCCCCAACTTCAGAAGTCGGTGGTCAAAGGGTGAATACTCGGCCACGCACGGAGGATCTCTCGCCAGATTCAGGCCGGCGGAAGAGATGACCGACTGAGCGAGGAAGCAGACTTTATAGGAATAAACTCTGCTACCTGCAGATAGTTTAAGACAGCTAGAATCTAACCAAACAGAACAGAATTAACCAGTTCTCCCCACCGCTTTGGTTCAAGTACTATGCGATCAATACCAACCAGCTTCATCTTCATATACTTAGTTGTATGAACTCTGAACAGTTTCCCGTATCAGCGGGTTAGCAGGGATGATCAAAATCTTCGATCCACTTTCCGTAAATGATTCAGAATGTCGACAATTACCTTCTCTTCTCTCTCTCTAGTTAGCATTTGTACCGGGAAGTTTTCTTTACCTGTTCATAAATAACGAGTTCGTGCGAAAAGTCAGACTCTATAGAACATCTGTAAATTACAGCCAGATCTTTTATGCGACAATTTCAATCCGTCAAACCAACTGTATCCACCCATGCTCTAAGTCTCTTCTAATCAGAGGCAGGCAATACGATAGATACACACCTTAATTTCTGTTGCCTGCTTATTTTCCGCAATAAGATAGGGACTAGAACTGCCGCGTGCACGCCTCCGCCCTGGCCCCCTATATCTACATAACGCTTAATAGGTGGGGTAATAACCCCGTTTACGACGATATTCAGCAAACAGACTGAATTCACACACGTCGCATTCGGAACAGTCCACTGGAATCACTTTCAAACCCATCTCCAATGAATAATGTCACCGTTTAATACTAATTTTGCCAGTACTGTATAAAGCCGATTTTTATCCATAAAAACAGGGCAGGTGTAAGCCCGCCCGTGTAGACACGGACATTCCGTTATAACGATCGGTTCCCCACTGACAGTTAGTTCCCTGACCAGTGCGGTCCATTTTCCACCTGGTTGGCAGTCGCTCTTCCCACGACCCACCGACGGGATCCGGACATTTTCCTGCTTTCAATACACCTCCATTGAAAACGAGTTTTTACATTTACTGTTTGCGGGAAACTTTGTAGGACCGGTGGCCGTTCTTCCTGTCGAGGATTATCGCCATTATTCCGATATAACGTCCATCCGCAAGCACCAGCCTCGCTCGTTGTAGCGTATTCTTGCCGCCGCCACGAACGAAAATTCGTAAAGAAGACCGTCTCTGTTGTTACAGATTCTCCAGTGCCAACCACACACACACCCCCCACTCAAATTTTAGGATACCGAGGATTGTCATTTCCCAGTAGATCCCAAACTTTGCAAGAAAGATACACTGTTTACTCACAAAACTGTAGAAATGTCGCACCAAAAGGCTTAGTAGGGAGGGAAGTAAAATATGCTGATCATGAATGATAAGTGAATGGTTTCATATTAATTTGTATTTACCTCGGGTGATTTCCTGAACTTTTACTCGGATTAGAAAAACTAGCATATTCACTGTAATCAGATTTTAAATTCTAATGGCAGAGAGGAGTTGGATAGAATATTAATTCGCATGACGTTGGCAACATAAATGGTAGGAGGACGTGTTCCGTGATGTGTACAGAGCCCAGCCCCTTTTGCCGTTTATTGTTAAGGTTCTGCGTGTTCTTTCGAAGGCATTGGAAAGATGTCTGCCTCGTGAATGTGCAAGACCGCTATCCAAATTTTGAAGGTAGAATTTTAAACCAGCAAAAATAAGTTCCTAGCTAAAATAAGCAGATGCAAGGCGGATCATGTTGCAAAAATGTTTGGCTTGATTAAAATAGCACTTGTATTGTACAAAAGCGAGGGTATATCTTGTTGGTAAATCCTGTGTCTGTAGAACTGTTGTTGTTTTAAAAGAACTAGTTATGATGGCGGGACAGTTAAACAATTTAGCCAACAAAACGACCGGAAAATTCCGACTTTCACCTCCAATCAACTTCCGTTCTTCTTAATGATACCGATGAGGAGAAATCAGCGCACATTTTCAAGATTTAGATATAATGGTGCTTGTTTTACACGTCTACACGTATCGAAGATTTCCTTGGGAGTTCAGCAGAATTTGTCAATCAATCTGAGAAGCTACGGAAAAATGTTTTTAAGAACAAGATTCCACGTTGGTGGTAGAGTTTCTGCATAAAAACAGCATTGACAGTGTTTTAATTTCAAACTTCACTTCGGTCTTAGGGCTGCTCGATGCACCAAGGCTGTTGTCATCTTAGTCTGTAATCGATCACCTTCATTGGAGTGCGTCCAACCGTTCTTTGTTTGCTCGTCCTGCCCAGAGACCCTCACGGTGCTGTAGTAGTGTTACCGCGCACACAAATGTGCAACTAATTGGGGGAAGAAAAAAAAACCGTCATTATAAAGAGGAGTTTATGCAACCAAATCGGCTACATAATCTTCATTTATTTCTTCTTTTACAAAATACCCCCCCCCCTATTTAATCCACGAAGTGACAGAAAGTAAGTAAGGCCCAGCTGTTTGATTTCGATGCCATGCAATGTTGTCGTAAAAGTCAGAAAAGAATTCTTTCTTGTCAAAATGCGCGTGTTGCTGTTCGATTTAAATAGATGCCAGCCCTTTCTCCGTCGCCAGAATAGATAACCAACCTTTGTGTGTTTTTTTTTTTTTATATTTGTAATAAATAACAATTCTGAAATCACTTTTAAGAATATTGTACGGCGGGTTCAATTGGCAACCAGTTCGAGAGAGAGAGAGAGCGCGCGAGTCTGTTCGGCGAATCGATTTTATAATTAATGCGCATGTTGATGCTTTCTAACGGCCCTGACAACACATTCTTTTTTGGATGTGCACTGATATTAATTAATTCTATTTGTGCACGAGATTCGCCGCTCAACCAGATGCACGGCCGGGCTGTTGCTGCTGCTAATTGCACGACGGTTTCGGCACTATCCACCAATTACGCTGTCAGCGGACACCCTGAAAGAGCTTTAATTGTGTTCTGAAAGGCTTTCATGTTCTTTCGTTTGCGGAATGCTTCAGACTAAGTCTACTTGCCACTCCTTTCCAAACTCCCCCCCCCCCCAAATAAGCGCTCACAACTTGTTTCTCCCGCACTATCGACACCCACCACCACATACACACCTTTCCGATCTCCGTAAAGGAACACTATTATTAATGCCCGTCTAACACAGGCCGAGTAAGTCTGAATTGTCTCCCATTCACCGCTCTTTGCGCTGGATGAGACGTGACACCTTGCAAATGATGTATTGGACGTTCTCCAGTAACCATGGTTACAGGATATCGAGAATGTTAGCAAATGGCACAGAATTAAATTGTTTATTTTCTGTCAGCACCATAAAAGTCAATTTTTAGTTTGATCCTTAGGTTATAAATTTTACTTTTTTTTTTTTTTACGGATTATTATTATTATGATTACTGAATTTTATCTTATTTATATGCTTTACACAATCCTTATATTATTGAAATTGCCCGATTCTAAAATTTGAAGTGCATAAATTTTCAACCCATATTTTCTTAAATTAAATCTATAATAGATAATACAATTTATTTATATTTAATGAAAGACCAAGACAACAAGAAATCAGATTTTACGGTTAGAACTTTTATATTTTCCATAACTTAGAGACACAAAAATCAAGCAAGCAAACAAATTAAATAATTATGCGATAAAAGTCGGGAAATGTCTCTTTATCTGCTTAATACTCATTAAAAAGTTAAAAATTATTTAATTAATTAATGTTACTAGATGAAAAAAGAACTTTTAGTAATTTTTTTATTTTTTTTAATATATGCATATCTTTACCCGAAAGGCAGTAGTCTAGTTACCGCCCATAATCTGGCATGGCACTTTTAAATTAAATATTTATAATTTAACTTAAAAAAAAAAGAAAAGAAATATAGTTAAAACTTACAACACGTGAGAGAAACGTTAGCCATTTTATCAACAATATAAATCATCATTGTGAACTTATAAGTTTGAAATTATTTTAAAAAAAAAAATTAAAAATTTAACGACCGACAGAATTTCAATTTGGCTGACAGTAAATCGATGAGTTGGGATTTCACGTAAGCGGTGTAAAACGTGATCGAATCTCTCGCCGCGGCTGTATAAGATAATATGTACTATACAGTGTCGGAACAATGCAGAAAATCTCCCAAGTATTCTGAATCCGACAAACGACGGCCCTGTGTTCGATTTCGTTTCAGATAGAAACCACATTTTGCATAGCTTGCTTCAGGGCAAAATTTCCTAATTTATTAGCAATCTTCATCAAACTGACAGACAATCTCTCTCTCTCTCTCTCATGGTTATACATCCCTGGTGGTTCTAAAAATTGTTTACGAATGGAAATGAAACCATCTATTCTAAACTTGCGTTCTGAAACTGTATAAATAAATTCAACAGTAGTAAAATAATCCATTTTGTGAGGGCTACTCCATAAAGGAATAGTAAATGTAGTTGGTTGGTATCAGGCCAGAAAAGTCATAAAAAAGGGGGGGGGACATTTTTTAATGCTTGCTTTAATCTTGCTCAGGTTAGTAAATGCAGAAGTAGAATTATACAAAGATCACTCGTCCCATTTCCTTCCTCTCTCTCTCTTTTCTTGTGCATTAGTTCTACACACACACACAGAGAGAGAGAGAGCTAAGTACGAGTGTGTTCTTTGTGAACCCAGAATATAATTTCTTGATGATTCCTTCCTTTCTCTCTCTCTCTCTCTTCTTGTGCGTTAGTTCTACACACACACACACACCACACAGAGAGAGGGAGAGGGAGAGAGAGAAAGAGAGAGATATGACATCAGTAGAGAGAGAGAGCTAAGTACGAGTGTGTTCTTTGTGAACCCAGAATATAATTTCTTGATGATTCCTTCCTTTCTCTCTCTCTTCTTGTGCATTAGTTCTACACACACACACACACCACACACACACACACAGAGAGAGAGCGAGAGAGAGAGAGAGGAAAGAGAGGAGAGAGATAAGTACGAGTGTGTTCTTTGTGAACCCAGAATATAATTTCTTGATGATTCCTTCCTTTCTCTCTCTCTCTCTTTTCTTATGCGTTAGTTATTACACACAGAGAGAGCGAGAGAGAGAGAGCGAGAGAGAGAGAGAGAGAGCTAAGTACGAGTGTGTTCTTTGTGAACCCAGAATATAATTTCTTGATGATCAAATACCAGCACCGATGATTATTGATAGTAATAATAAAATCTTCTCGTGATGCGAATTAACTAAGTAGAGCAAAAACCCACGCAAGAATCTGCTCCTTTGTTTCGGGTCAAACCTGAAAAGAACACATCATAATAAACATCTTAAGACCCTTTTCATGATGTATATTCAGAACTGGCCTCTATTACAAAAAAAAAAAAAATTCGTACAGGAATGAACTCCGTCTAAAAACCAAAAAAAAAGGGGGGGATCTCGGTATTTGGTCATTATAACTCCTCCCTGGTTTCGTTATTCTTTGTTGGACACCGGCTATTTTTAAAAGTGTAATAACATGGCACTTAAAACCCACTCTCGGGGGTTATTTTAGACCAACAGTATCCCCTTCTTAAGACGTTCGGGTCGCTGACAAAGCAATCAGAGTGGCCGGCCGTCGCCACAACAGTCCAGAACACAAGCATTTTCATACCGCAGCAGCAGGAGGAGAGGTTGGGGTTGGGGGGGGGTGGGAAGAAGAAATCGCCGAAGTAACCCCACACTACAGCCTGTTCAGGATGCCACCCGAAGCACGCTAATCCCCCCCCAGTGTTGATTAATTAGTCGTTCTTTTCCATTCCTGTCGACTCCCCCCCCCCAGGGGTGGAGGTGGGTTTGGGGAAATCAAAGGCATGGCCGAGGTAATTAAACAATCGGCGTAAACAGTCCCGACAACCTCGACGAGAGAAACCCCTCGCCTCGCCCACTGCTATACTCCCTGCCATAACAAACACACAGACTTTACTGTTGGATTCTGTAGGTGCCGCAAGATCCAGGCTCCCCCCCCCCTCTCTCTCGTTCCCGCGTATAACCACCGAAAGCCCTCCCAGCCCCTCGGGGGGGGGGGAGATGTCGTCGCTCTCTCGCTATCCCCATACCTTCGGAGGGGAGAAGCTGGACCCCCCCTTACCCTTTCTTATTCACTAACGTCCAGAGAGAGAGGGAGACAGAGAGGGGAGTTAGGGGTATTTAGTAAACGTGTACAGGTGGAGATCCAAACGACGCAGACGACCGACGGTCGGGAATAAATTAACTCTAAACGAGAAGAGATGATGATTATTACCTGAAGACGATGCGAGATCCCCTTCTGAGGGCGCCCGTTCCGGTAGTCGGCCCCTCGACTCGAAAGGGTGGGGGACGGGGACCCACCCCTCCAAAATAAAGGAGGACTGGGTTTAGCAAATCCATGGCGGCGACGGGGGAACGCTGCTGGAGACGCCAACTTCCCAAACGCTATCCGAATTTTCGTATCTATTATTACTACTACTACTACTATTATTATATTTTTTCCTTTCTCTCCGGGGCCCCTTTATCAAAACATAGCAAGTAAACATTAAATAAAATCCCGGTTTTATTATTAGTATTATTATTATTATTATTATTCACAAGGAAAATTTCGGTGGTAGGAAAAGTGCTCGCTCTTAGTATTAATAATGGCAGCGGGCAACTTGGCTTGAGGATGTGATGTGTGTGGTGGCTCTCTCCTCTCCAACCCCCCCCAAAAAAACCCCGACACCTGTCCTAACGCTTTACTTTAAAAAAAAAAAAAAGAAACTGAAAAATTAATTAAACATAAATTCTTTTTTTTTTTTTAAAGAAAGAAAAAATGAAAAAAAAAAAAAAAAAAAAAAGCACAAAAAATTTTTGTGCGGGACTGAAATAAACACGAGGTGATGATAGTCGGGTGAAAGTTAAGCTAAATGATCCGGGGAAAAAATTGCAATAGTCTCTCGATATTTTCCTGTCTTGCACGTAAGGGATGAGGACGGACACGTTGGTTTTCAGGAAATCGTAAAGAGTCAGTTTTATAATCTTGATGCCCCCCCCCCCCACACCACCAACTGGAGACAGATAATGATGAAGAAGTGGTTCGGTTAAGAAACGTAGAAGAATTTTCCATAGAACGAATAAAGGCAGCTTTTCTTTGGTGTGGGGACGGGGAGTTGGGTTATTCCCATCATACTACTCGGGTAAATGCACACCGAAGAAATAAATAAATGCCCAATCCACTCGTGCTTATTCCTGAAACTATTAGATTTGTTAACTACAACGGCGCTGTGTATATTTTGAGGTTAAAATCCATTTCCGGAGCTAAATCTAAAAAGAATGAAATAATAAAAAGGGGTAACCAATTAGTTCATTATATATAATAACTATTTAGCGTATTGAGAATCTCGCATAACAGCCGGCTTTAGCTTTGTCTCGCCTCACAAGAGCATTGTTTGTTTTAGAAAAATAAGGTGTACAAAGGAAATGGCATAACGTAGAAAAATGTTAAAACAAAACGTGTATCGGGAGAGGGAGGGAGGGAGAGAGAGAGATGATTGATGATGATGATGAGAGAGAGAGAGAGAAGAGATGATGATGAGAGAGAGAGAGAGAGAGATGATGATGATGATGAGAGAGAGAGAGAGGAGAGAGAGAGAGATGATGATGATGATGAGAAAGAGAGAGAGAGAGAGAGAGAGATGATGATGATGATGATGATGATGATGAGAGAGAGTAGTAGTAGTAGACAAATGAAAACCTGTTCTTCTCATCTAGGTGTCCAACTTTAGTAAAAAAAAAACAAAAAAATCATTCTAGTGATGGTACGTACGTAGATCAGTTTTATAAATGGCGATGCGACGATTTTGTAGCTGGTCGCGTTAAGAATTTTCACTTCCGACATGTCAAAGATTTCCTCAAAAATCAAAAAAAAAAAAGAAAAGAAAAGAAATAATATGACGGAGAAACAAAGGAGGGTATGATGCACAAGGAGCGGGATTTTTCTGTTGTTGTTGTTGTTCTCCCTCCCATCCCTGCTAGATATTCATTTCAGCAACTATTATTTTAACAACCATTAATAACCCGTAGTTTCGAAAATGCTGCTGTAATCACTCTCGGAATTCAGGCGACAGAGAAAACGACAGGCTGGGAGGGAGTCAGTCCGCACCCGCGATTTCACTGCGCGAAGGAAAACGCTGTATACGATATGGCAGAATAAGTGATTTGGTTCGCGGTCGCCTGGAGATAGATAGATCTAGATCCCTGTCTGCCCGTTCGTCTGTATGCTGGGAGGGTAGGATAAAAATAAATGAAAGTATATCGTCGTTTTCTAAACGTCTTTTACATACTTCACATGCTGAAATGGTAACCAATTTTCACACACTCTCTCTCTCCTCCTCCTCATCTTCTACCTAAGCTTCTCCTACAGTTTTATGCATCGGATTTGCAAGAAATCTTTCTTTCTTTGCCGCCAAACAGGCTTCTAATACTAATGCGACACGTTCTACAAAAATAATAACAAAGAGGCGATTTTCTTAGTCTTCATCAGTTGTTTGGCCACAGAATTCCCGCGGGTCCCGTCTACAGCGGAGCATCCATCTCTGTCCGTCTCCTCGCACCGAACATCTCTCTGTTGGTCCTGTTTTTTTCTTACCGAGAAACGGTTTTTCATATAGAGTTTGAGGACATCGCGCAAGAGAGAGAGAGAGAGGTTGGTGTGTGTGTGTGTGTGTTGGTGGGGTGGAAGGACCAGCGACAATAACCAAAAAAAAAAAAAATGCATCCATGGGAGTTATTAGGAACCCGATGTTCCTTCCGTTTCTGCACCAGTATCAGCGGTCTGTTATTTGACTTTCACAATAGTCGATAGACGGACGAAACGTACTCTCTCTCTCTCTCTATCCCCGCCCACATCACAATGTCCGCGAGTCTGGTCTGGTCCTCTCCCCGTCTTTCAGAAGGTATCCGGTATCCGAAAGAATGGACGCCGGACCCTGACTGACAGCCAGCCGCTTCGCAGAGAATGACGTTGGATGAATAAATATGCCGCGATATCGAGTTTCACGTTTCGGTCTTCTAGCCTTTCGTAATGAGCTCGCCATGAAAGCGTGTATGCGGGGGTAGAACGAGAGAGATGGGAGAGATGGAGAGAGAGCCCAAGGGCAGTTTCATCTGCTGCCGTACCACTCTCGACTGCGCAAAATGTTCGGATAATACGATACGCTTGTGGAACCGGCGTCGGGGGCTTGAAATAAAAACCCGACTGCGTATCTCTGCGAAGGTGGGGCTAGGTGTGGTCCCCGCCCTTCTTCGGTGAAGCACCTCGTCCCCGGTCTGTCGAGGAGCCCATCCACCCGGAAGGACGGGCAGAGGGAGAATATTGAGCGAGCCAGCTGAAACCGACAGTTTTAGAAATCTGGTTTGAAGACAAGTAAACCAACCAGGCTACGCGAATCTGCGATACACCCTGAGCCCCGATTCTTCCCCTTTCTCCCTCCCAAAAAATAGAATTAAAAAAAATTTTTTAAAGTTCGTAAGAGTCCGTGCAGGTGCGAGTTAATCCGCTGATTAACTCTGCCACGAGTCACGGCCTAACAAGAATTGTTCAACGACGGAACTTCGAACGCTGTTTTTAGTTAGTAACATCTTTAAATTGAAAAAAAATGTATATTTATTTTCTTTTCCTTGCAACCATCTCAGACTGGCGAACTTCTGTCTCTAAGTGGCCGCACTATCCCAATCTCAAGTTGCTAGGGTCTGCATTTACCCATTAACGAAAAATGTGCTTTTCATACTCATTTTATACTGTCACAACCGAACATGTAGGAAACGAATATTTAAAATACGTAACACGAGATATTTTAAAGAGAGGAGAGAGAGAGATGTATAAAGAACCTATCAACACGATCACAGATCTCTCTTATCTTTCCGCAGATTCTTTTTTAAAAACACTTTGAATAATAATAATAATAATAATAATAATAATAATAATAATATAATAATAATAATAATAATAATAATAGAAATAATAATACATCGCTTGCCAGAGAGGTTCCAAATAAATAGATGCTATCCAACTGATTGCAAATTCGGATTTTGATACGTATACGACCGTAGACATAATAAATAGCAATTAACGTTTATTGAAACAAAGAGTGGACCAGAATTCTTTTAAGAAATACTTGCCATTTAAAATTTAAAAGGAAAAGTTTTTTTTAAGAGGTCTGATGACATACCAGCACACACAATGTACGTACTAACGCACAAATATTTGCCTTTTCCCAAACGATCCCCGGCTTATTCGTATAATATGGCATGGAAACACATGTTCATCTCGTTATACCCCCCTGTTCACACCCATCCCCTCTCCGGTACAATTTAAAATGTTTTTACAAAGCTTAGCTCCGCGTGGTTCGCGACGCACCTGTCCCCCAAGTCGGTACGGAAGAGAAGACGAGTCTCCCTCCCATCGTCACCAGTTTGCTGGGGAGAGAGAGAGAGGAGAATAGTAACAAAAAATCTTGACTGAAGAAGCAATTTTTTGAAAAAAAAAAACAACAAACAAAAAGAAAAGAAATATCATTATTTCGGCTTTCCAAAAGGTGTTTCGAAAATTCGCTAAATGTGCCGTATCTGGGAATGCTGCGCGCGAGTGCGACTCGACCCGACCCGACATCGCTACGGAAGAATTCGTCGGGCTCGACGCTGGCAGTTATCGAAGAGATCGGCGGAAATGGGGGGAGAGAGAGAAACAGCAACAAAAATCCAGAACTAGTGTTGAGCTTTAAAAAACACAAACACACACACGTCTACTCTACAGTATGGTCCGGTGTTGCATTAAAAGCCTTGTCTTTTTAAGAGGAACCACATTTTTTAGTCGTTTGGAAAACATATGGCTCGGGATTGTTCCGCATTAAGGTATGATGATGGAGATGGGAACGAACAGGCCGTAGAAGACAGCGGTGGGGAGATCAAGGCTGGGGACCCAAACTTCGATTTTCACCGTATCGATGTTCTCATACTGTTACGCCAAGAAAGAAAGAAAGCAAGAAAACAAAACAAAAAGCGTTTGAGAAGAAAATTATTTTAAAACATTTATTCGCACCGGTGTTAACCGGCGAAAAGTCCCGTTATTATTATTATTATTATTATTATTATTATTAATAATAATCCGACCGCCTATACTACGGTTTTTAAACCCATCCCGTACTGAATGCTAATAAACACCTTCACGTCGGGCTTGATGTACCTGGTTATACAATGTGTCTGTGGGCGCAGAACCGGCTCTCTCTCTCTCTCTCCCTTCGTTAAAGGGATCCCGGCCCGGCCATCTAGGAGAACGGTGCTGGTAGCTGGTGGAGCCCGTCGGCCATGCTGCCATCATCCACAACTAGTTTCACTTTCGTTTAACCAAGGAAGGGCTCTCTGAATTCCACATTCTTCAAAACTAAGCGCGTGTGGGACAGTAAGCTTCTGCTCCCCCCCCGTCTCAAACCTCTCCCTCCCCCCTTTTTTGTCTTTCTTACCTTGTTCGCCTCCGAAACTGCTGGAAATATAGACGCGAACCCGAGAGAGAGAGAGAGAGAGCAGAGAGAGCCGTCACCGTTACACGCTCTTTGCCCTACTTTCCTCCGCGGCGGGTTCAAGGCCACGCCTCGCTCTCCTCCACCACCCCCCCCCTCCAAGCAGGGCCGACTCGGTCTGTTTTTCAACCCTTCCGTGGGAGGGGCGTGTTTCCGAGCCTCTTACGTAAGCGGTGACAACATCTCCCGCCACGGAGGCGCTGGCTAATCTTCTCACACCAACAGCGAAGTCCACTGTTATAGACAGACCACTCACCTTTTCTGTATATACCACCCCCCCCCCGCTCTTCCGGGTAGGGGGAGGTCTCTCGGTCATAATCCCGACCGGGCCCTGCCAAAGTTGACTGCTCACTGCTCGAAACCGGAATACCCACACACCCTGGGCGCGACCCCGCCGAAGATGTGAAGTTTCAGCGAGACGAGTTCGAAGAATAGCCACGGAACCCACCCCCCCCGAAAAAAAAAACAATACAATACAAGAACAACAAAAACTCTGCTAAACAAACTGTCCTTGATTACTGTTTCCTGTCCTGATAATCTATTTGCGTACCCGTTGGAATTCGACGCACATAAAGACCTTAATGGAAGGTATATATATATATATTAGGAAGAAAGAATGTGCGTGTTGTTATATAATCTATGAGAGAAAGGATATGTATATATATATATAGAGAGAAAAGTGTATATATATGAGAGAAAGAAAGGGTATGTATATATATAAATAGAGAAAAGTGTATATATATAAGAGAAAGAAAGGGTATGTATGTATATATATATATATAGAGAAAAGTGTATATATATAAGAGAAAGAAAGGGTATGTATATATATATATAGAGAGAAAAGTGTATATATATAAGAGAAAGAAAGGATATGTATATATATATATATAGAGAGAGAAAAGTGTATATATATAAGAGAAAGAAAGGGTATGTATATATATATATAGAGAGAAAAGTGTATATATATAAGAGAAAGAAAGGATATGTATATATATATATATATATATATAGAGAGAAAAGTGTATATATATGAGAGAAAGAAAGGGTATGTATATATATAAATAGAGAAAAGTGTATATATATGAGAGAAAGAAAGGGTATGTATATATATATATAGAGAAAAGTGTATATATATAAGAGAAAGAAAGGATATGTATATATATATATATAGAGAGAAAAGTGTATATATATGAGAGAAAGAAAGGGTATGTATATATATATATAGAGAGAAAAGTGTATATATATGAGAGAAAGAAAGGGTATGTATATATATAAATAGAGAAAAGTGTATATATATAAGAGAAAGAAAGGGTATGTATGTATATATATGAGAGAAAAGTGTATATATATATGAGAGAAAGAAAGGATATGTATGTGTATATATATAAATAAAGAGAGAAAAGTGTATATGAAAGAAAGAAAGGGTGTATGTATATATATATATAAGAGAAAGAAATGGTATGTATGTGTATATATATATATATAAAGAGAGAAAAGTGTATATGAAAGAAAGAAAGAAAGTGTGTGTGTGTGTGTGTGTGATATATATATATATATATATCTTTACGAAGCTTCTCAAGTTAACTTTTGACGGAACATTGTTGCTCCTGGCATCCAGGTACGGTCGAAAACCAAGATCATCCGGGTATCATCCCAAAATGTCCATTTCATAAATATTCCCACAGGTGTTTCATCCGGCGCGCGCGCACCGTGTTAACGTGAATTTTTGTCTTTCTTTCTTTCTTGTTGTTGTTGTTGTTGTTACTGTTACCATGGGAGTTGTGAGGGCGTAGGAAAGCTTGGATGGATGAATGAATGAATGAATTGTTGTTGTTGTTTTTTATTGACTCTGTCTAACCTCCGACCCCGTTCGTTTTATTTAACTTCTTACGTATAATTACTACTATTCTGCTTTTCTCTTTCCCAAACAGACACGAATTTCACGGTGATGGGAAGCTACATGGAGACGAACGGACCCGCCGCGGACAGCCTGAAGTCGGCCATGTCAGATATCCCGCAGTACTGGGGCCCCTCTCTGTCCGAAGGTAAAGGCCACGTTTGCTGGTGTTCTTCCGTCTGCAATAGGCAGCAGCTCTCTCTCTGTCTCTTTCTCGGGTGGGCGCGCCAGGCTGAGACCGTGCAGCCGCCACCGGATCTCACCACTTCTTCTTCCTCCTCTTCCCACCTTAACCGCCCTCACAAACCACTCCCGTTACACCTGTGACACGCCTTCATGTATTCCTGGTAACCCGAGAGCCGGTCTTCTTAGTATGCAGGGCAGTTTACAGAAGCTCATCAGCATGTGTGTGTGTGTGTGGATAGATAGATGGATGGATGGATCGTCGGGCACCACTGAGATAAAGCGCATAGACGGGCTTTAATATTAAAAAAACGGAACGCGCGTGCCAATAGCGGCGTGTCGCGCGCACTCACCCAAAGGTCCAGAAAACCTCGAGACGGCCCCCCCCACAATAACACGACAGGTGAGCGTACTTGGCCAGTTTGTTTTTGGCCGTGGTTGTTAACGGCCGATGTTCTAAAGGAACTACTGCTTTGCTTTGCCTCCCCCCCCGCAAAAGCAAATTAATTATGGTTTTCTTCCTTTCCTCCTCGCGCCCGCAATCGATTATCGCTAACCTTATAACGCGATTATGATTACCAGGTAACAAAAAAAAAAAAAAAACAACAACAAAAAAACGGAGACCCGATAGATGACCGCGAGTTTCAACCCTTCCCCCCCCCAAATCTATTTAACTGCCCGGTTCTCGTCTTTTAAGATACCGGTCAGAGAAACCAAGGCAATTCAGTTAGTTCTTCTCTTTCCCTGTACCGCAAACTACGTGTGAACCAGGACACTTTCTTTTAAAGCGGAGATGGATTCAGAGACTATAATAGATGTTTAGAGAGGGGGAAGGCGGTGCCACATCTAGTAGCTCTTAGGGTAATAAATATCCAGCTGTTGCGCACGCAGCAGCGGCGCTGGGAAAAAGTTTCCGTTAGCGCTCTGATACGTGTTGTTCAGTTTCTTCGGATTCCTTATACTTAGCGAGTTCTGTTGGGCCGTAAAGGAGAAATAGATAATTAAATATCATCTACATAAACCGGAGTACGCAATGGCGTTTCCTCTCTTTATTGTCTTTTTTTTTAAAAAAAATAAGGAAAGAAAGAAAGAATTGCTGGAAAACGAAGACAATGGCTTCGAAACGGCCGACAGGGATTCTAGCAGAGACGACGAGATGGCGCTGGAACGTAAGACGTCTTGAGAAAACAAGGATAGGGTTACTACAGCTAAAGATAGAGACGAACTCTTTTCCTTTTAAACAGTAGTAGATTTCCACTCTTGCAGTTGCCATTTAAAACAACAACAACAATACAAGTTGTTATTATTATTATTATCGGTTTTCAGTTTATCTCTGGGGCCGTTCAGATGGAACCCAACTGGAATGGCACCGGCCGGGTGTCGTTTGAATGGCCGACCCTACAACACAAAACCCCTAGCGATGTAATGTCAATAATTGATTGTGTAATAGATAGAACAGTACGAGAACTATGGATGGGGGTAATGATTTGGCGCCAGAATTTCCATGATAGATGTGTCTCTGTTGGTAAAAATGGTCCGGTAAGAATGGTAAGATTTAATTCTAAGGGCCCGTGCGGGGGGGGGGGGGAGGGTTCTCGTTGATGGTCCTGGGGGGGGGGGCGACTCCCTCAGAACAGAATTTACTAATTAATCTATGACAGGGCGGTGCTCGAATGTTCCACAGCTGTTGGGCTGGGCTGGTGATCTAAGAGACTTTTTCGAAAATCGGATCCCGCTCCAGCCGATTAACATCCGCCTGTAGCGAGGGATGAGACGACGAAGGAGGTGGGTTCCAGCATCGTGGCATTCCTTCCACCCCGGCGTTCTTCCCTTCGTGGAGGGAAGAAACTCTGGGGAGATATATGGTCCATTCCGCGACTCTGGGAAAAAAGTTAGAAGCCGATCGCCGCGCTGCTTCGGTGCTCGCTCGCCGACGGCGCACAAGAGATGAATGGAAAGAGCGGGAGGACAGACATCAAATGGCCCTAAAAAACACCTTTAATGTGGCCCAAATCCGCGTTGGGATATGCGTCTAGACTGACGTTTATCAACATCGTGAACGACAAGAAGGACCCCCCCCCCTAAAAAAGGGGCAGGAAGGAGGCGGCGGCCCAATCGCCGGCCGTGGAAGAAAAAGAGGGGGTGAAAAGGGGAGATTGGGAAAAAAAAAAACAAAAACTTTTATTAAGATTAAATTTTACAAAAGCGTTTCTCGTGACAGTTTAGATGATTTTTGGGAAAGACAAATCCTTAAATTTCGTGTCTGTCTGTCTGTCCCCGACCGCCATTTTTTCCGGCCCAGAATACCTACCATACATCGAACCACCAGCCCCTAACCCCTCCGTCGGTTATCACTTTGGATCACATTCATTATTATTATTAGTCGGGCCTTCATCACCCACTGTTCCCTCTCTCTCGTAACACAAACCGTTTTAAAGTAAACTTTCCCCAACGCTTCGTCCAAACACCTGATTTATCTTACTGGCCCCATAACATAAAACCACCCCCTTCCTCTCCCTAACAACCCTTACGTCGACTCCGCGGGCGCCCAACGTTCCGTGACGTCAACACGTTCGCTGTCATCAGATGCCGTTCGGTTGTCGCTAACCAGGACGAGCCTAATTCCGTCGTAAATCACACTCCTGATACAAGTCACGAGGGTGAATAAACAAGATGGCTCCCATGTAATCGTGCTGCCTCACATTCAATCATCCGTTTTTCCCTGGTTGAACCTTTACGGCTCAACCTGGGGGAACTGATGTAAGGGACCGACTCTCTCTCTCCCTCCCCCCCCCCTCCACACACCGATAAATGTCGTGGAATCTGCGAAAGGATAAACAAGCGCTGGCTACCATCTGAAAAATGTCTGCTTATTGTTTTTTTTTTTTCTCTTAAAAATGGAGACGTTGACGATAATGCGATGTGGAAGGGAAGGAGGTCGCAGACCGCATGCAGAAGACCAACCCCACCCCACCCCATCCCATCCCGGTCGGGTGGGGATGGGAGGATTAGTTGCGGGGAGTTCCTGTTGGCGGTGATGCGGCCTCAGAGATGTGATCCGCACAGTTCGGCATCAAAAACGTGGACTGGTTCCACTGTCTCCCCCCTTCCCCTCCCCCCACACCCACCGTCGCCGCTAGACACCGAACCAGTCGGCGTGCCACCGATTGGAATCGGTACCGAAAATCATCTCACCACCGGCAAATTAATTAAATTTACTTCCCTTTTTTTTTAAAAAAAAAAAAAATAAATAAAAATCCAACGCAGTTTGCTATTCCGTTTCGCAGAGCCGATCCGCGTTTTTACTACTACCACCAGACCTGTTCCTGTGCCCGGCGCGTCGCTCACTACACCTGACAGCCGTCGTATCCACTCCAGGTTCTGGTCTTTTGTAAAATGAAAACGAACATCGGGGCGAGCGAAAAGCTGGAACGAAACGTGTAAGGGAAATCTCGCTGATCCGTATTCCGTACTACTTTTCTATTGTTGTTTTTTTATCATTCGCAGCAGGGCATTTATAATTTAAAGGAAAAAGAAATTAAAACGGACAATAAGATATTACGGTATATAATCTTCCCTACCCATCCAACAGGGCAGATGCGGTTTCGAACATCGAAGAAGATGACGATACCCCCCCCATTTAAAAAAAAAACAACAACACAATGTTTTGGAAAGAAAAGAAGTTAGTAACTTTTAGATGCTGTTCTGTTTATTTATCATTAAAGATCCCTGTAACAGCATCCCAGAGTGTTTGCTTATTACACAAGCGAGCAGAAACAGATTGATTCGGATGCTTAGTTGTCGTGATATCCCCAAAAACAGCCAGGGCGGAGAATGGAAAGAGTTTGTACTTTAAAACCTGTTGTTGTTTTGTCTTGTGTCCCCCCCCCCATCCGCCAAATCCCTGACACATGTTATTTGTCTTTTGTTTAATTTTTAAAGTCTATTGCTGAGTATTTTATTTAAAATATATAAATATATATAAATAAATACCAAACCATCTGTTTCTAAGTCTACGGAAAATTTCTGAGTATCATTGTGTCGGATGCTAAAGACCAAGGATTCCATCCAGTTCTTCCTTTTCTGAACAACTCATCAAAGTCCTTGGGTTTCCATGAGGGGGGGACATAATCATATTTCCTGTTAAAATACTCCAAAAAGCTTATCATTTCTAAAATAATAATAATAATAATAGTTTTGGTGGACACAAAATAAAGGAATGAAACTCCCAAAATGTAGTACAGAGCTGAGGAGGTGGGATTTAATACATGTAAAATCATCTTATTCCATATTAAGTTTATTTTCAAACTTGTAAATACATCACAGTGGCCCTTTAATGCAGTTCTTGCTTGCCTAGATTACTCTCCTTACCTATCACAATTCATTAAAAAAATATAATAGTTATTAATATGTCTTGTCTTTTTGCATTCTTTTTCATTCATTCATTCATTTTTCATTTTTTAAAAGCTACTTTTTAAATAATAAAAATCAAGGTAGTTTTCCCAGAAAAAAAAAAAAAACAAAGTCAAAGGGAACCTTTGAATCTAAGATTTGGTGTGATGGAGCTCAGCCTAGCAGTGGTTCGACAGACTTCTCAAGACAGTCTGCAAACAAATCTCCGCCCATATTTTGTTCAAACATTTAAATTGTAGTCTGTGTTTTTAGAGCATTCACATCAGTTAAAAAGGCATTTTTAAAGCGTCTGATCTCGGCACATGTGCATCATGCAACTTCCAGTCCACAGAGCAGATTTCAGTGGTGAGGTTTCTGATGACATCATTATTAAAGCTGCCTGTGATGAAAATTAGGACTGGACAAAAAAAAGAGAGATAGAAAAAGAGAGAGCATGCTATTAGGTTATGTGCAAGCTAAAATCTTTTCTTTTGTGTACTGGCTCTATAATTAACATCTCCAGGAAGCGGTAATTATTTTAGGTAACGAGAAATATAAGATGACAAGTCTTTCAACAGCTAAGAGACAGAAGCAGATTCGCCTGAACGATAGAGAAAAGACGTAAATGCCGTCAATAGAATAGGTAATTCCCCCCCCCCCCACCCAATCCCCTTCAACAGTGCTTTTTAAGTAAGCCAGGCAAATTATGGCCCAGGTATCATATGATACCCTGAGTACTGCTATGCTGCACCTTTCAATTAAGAGACTGGTAATTCATATTGTGTATTCAGAACTCTCTATGTTAAGTAGCAGCAGTAGGGGGGTGTGTGTGTGTGTGTGTTCGTGTTCCATGAAGGTAATTATTGCTAGCCCCGACTATTTTACATACATGAGTGCAAAGGATTATTTGTACTTGTATATTAACTCCCAAAACTAAACTTTAAAGAAAGAAGGAAAAAAAAAAAAGACGTTATCAGAATTTAAGTTGCTATTTTTGTTCTTATTCTCAAGAATTCCATGATCTCTCGTTATTTTTTTAAAAAAAATATGCTGTTTTACGGCTGTTATCATTGCTAGAGTAACATTTAATCAATGGACTGTATTGATCACTTACTTAAGAGAAGCTGGTGTGGTGGTGGTGGTGGCTGGATGAACAAAGTTATTTCAAAGAAGCGAGACACAAAGAGAGAGAGAGAGAGAGAGAGATGGAGAGAGAGAGATCCAAAAATTCAATATAAAGAAATAAAAATACAATCACTTTAAATGAGTGCATGAAATCAAATTTCTGACTGGATTATGTTATTATTATTATTATTATTATTATTATTATTATTATTATTATTATTAACATTATATTTAAGCATATCAAACTTCTAAGAAGAGACTTGTTACTTGGTGTATATAAACTGATATTTACTTCCTCTTGAAAGCATTTCCATAGCAACAGCAGCATATCTAAACATTTGTATGGCAAAATGAATATTTCACAAAAAAAAATTTTTTTTTTGTGTTCATTTTACATTAGTAAATCATCAATGGTACAGTGAAGCTGAATTTCTGTGTAAAGACGTCCTTTATATAAAGATTAGCATGAGAAGTCATTTTGGGTATCATGTGGTCTAGAGATTTTCCGCCTCCAGACACGTACACAAAATAAGATGATAGTAGTTGGTAAATGGTTTGGAGATAATTTAGAATTAAATGTCAGCAAGATAAAAATCGTGGTTTAAAATAACCATTTGCAGTAGATCTGCAGTTAAAACGATAGGGCGGAGATATTACACTTATCTTCTTCTGTCCCTAAATTTGCATGGTTTGCACTACAACCAAAGAAACTTAAAAAGAAAAAAAAAGATTTTAAATAAACTGGTGAATAATGTGTCACCTGTGCCACATTAGTATTTGATAAATTTCACTGTTCCCTCCCCTGCTGTATATATTTAGTCTTTAACTGTCGGTGATCATATAAAATTAGAAAGCAAAAGCGTTTTTTTTTTAAAGGAAGAAAAAGAGAAACTGCTTGTTCCTTCTTTTTGCCATGTTTTAAGTGGAGTTTGGCCACAAATAAACTGAATAGCTCTTCCATATAACACGCACTGTTTCAATAACTGCAGAGCACATTATAGCCCCACCATTGCTACTGCGTTTCCTATGGATTTTCTGATCACCTCACAGCACAATTAAAACTGTGTGGTTGAAATGTTTACACGGTAGAAGATTTAAGGTACCAGTTACTTATCAAAATGGCTGTTATATATCTAATTGCAGAGACCCGGGTAAATCTGGTTGTGGGGGAAGAGGCCCTGCTTTACACATGTTCCCATCTCTCACCATAGTGAATTCTGTGATAAAGCCCTTTACTGAAAGCAGGTGTCACATCAGCTGTTTTTTTGTGTGTTTTTTATACTACTCTACTGCCCTAAACAAGTCTCCTCCTCCCTTTCTTTTTAGTACAAAGAAATCAATCTTTCCAGTTCCACCATAAAGTGCTTTAGCTATCCTTGAGAAAATCTGATGAAAGTTGTCAAAACAAATCCAAAATATTTTTAAAGTTATATATAATATAACTGATACAGTTAGGAAAAAATAGAAATAAAAATCTTAAATAATAATTTTAAAATTTTTGTTTAACTTGCAGGTTTTAGTAACTAATTAATTATTAATTGCACCCAGAATTTTCTGTCAACTAGTTGGTAGAAATAAATACCAGTACAGCTTTAATTTTACTTAAAAAAAAAACAAAAACAAAAAGCTGTGAATATAATTGTATTGTTTCAGGTTCTGACATTAAAGCTCTTTATTTATCTATTTATTTTTAAATTAATTTTTTATTTTAAAGCAATAAGAATTATTAAGTTCTTCTGACTTTCATCCACTGTTTAACGATGTGTGATTTATGGCAATTTAAAATTCTGTTAGAGAAGCGGGAGGTTAAAAACTGCACGGACGGTAAAATTTGAAAGCTGATTAATTGGCAGGTTTTTTTTCTTCCCTTTTTTGCTAATCAAACCTTCTTCCTCCTCCTCTTCTTCTCTAAATTTGCTTTAATAGTGATGCAGTTTATTGTTATGGCATAAGAGCACCATCTCGCAAACAATTACTGAGGTGTCTAATTAACAGTGGTTGTACTTTATCTGATGCTGTAGTTGGATCTTTAACGTGGACTAAATGCGGTGTAGTAGATGGGCGGTAGATTCTTGGGAGTCCGTCTTCAAGCAGACAGAGCAAAGAACATCCCTTCGATTGCTGGAGGCTAAAATGGCAGTGATTAAAATTAAACAAGCCGAACATGAACACGTTCTGAAATACTGATTCTTTTCTTCCATATAGAAGTCTCTTTCACCCGACAAATGCCAGCAAGGGATCCGAGTCTCTCACCTAACCTTCCAACCATTAAGCGCTGGCAAACTGTTCTAAAAAAGAAAGTTTTACATCACAAATAAGACAGGACTAATAATGTCTGAAACAGTCATTATAGAGCCGCCTTTTCAAATTCACCGCAGTAGGCAATGCTTGACCGATTATGATAAAAAAAAAAAATTACAGGTCTGTCAGATTTCTAAGGCAAACACACCTGCAATAGGCTCTTTCTCTAGATATTTATAAGCCATCAGAATGGATAGTACAATTCTAATAATCAGTTAAATTCTTTACGTGACTTTCCAGGATAGAAGAGTTCCTGACATCCATCTGAGCATGCTCACGAAGAAGCTTGCGACTGTGTTATTTAAAAATGGGATATCGCAATCCCAGAATGAAACCCCCCACTTCTTATTTATTTATTATCTTTTGACAATCAAGAATCTGTCTAAAATATAGTATTTTACTTATGATAAGTTAAAATGCCCCTCCCTCTCTTATTCGCCCAATCCTTGGCATTTCTGGTCCCCTGCCCGGCTTAGCCAGCTGGCCATTCTCAGAAGGATGGGCTCCTGCCTTGGCATAACAGTTGCTCTTGGCCTTTTCCTCTGGGAACTGACCAGTAGCACCAGACTCAACCTTTGTCATCCATCAGAGAAAACACTAAAAGCCCAATACTTGGGTTGCTAAGACTCATCATTGTTTGACCCCTGGTTACCAAAGGCAAGGCCCCCCCCCCCCAGTGCTCATTAGTGGAGGAGACATGGTCAAGAGGAGGCCTACCTGCCCCTCTTTTTTATTTCCTAGGAAATAAAGGGTGAGAAAAAAGGGAGAAAAAAGGTGACCCCCTCCAGAATGATACCTCTCATTTGCTTAGCCAATACAATGAATTTTAAACTTTATGAAGATACTGATTTTCTGAAAGGTACCTATCTTGCTGGCATCTCTATATGTTTTTAAGGCAAGGCAATTACTAGATTTCACACACTGAAGACTAATTGCAAAACTCCCCCTTTTTTAAAAGCATAGGTATTAATAGAAATTTATTAAACTGAAGTCTTTGATCATTGTCAAGTAAAAAGCAATGTATATAGTAAAGAAAGGGACATCATTCTTCTGGTCAATCAATGCTACTGATGAAATACACCTAAGGATCTATTTAAGGCCGTTTGATTTTTTTGATTTTTTTCATTTATTTCATTTATATAATTGATACTGATGTTGATTTATTGAATAAAATAATTAAATTTTCCAACTGAGTCACACAGTAAATTTGCTGCTGTGATACGTTTAAGCTTTTGAGGAAGATTTAAAATCATGCCTAGGACGGAAAAACAACAACACTTATGCAAAAATAAACAACTAAGTGAATAAATCAAATAAAATTTTACAGTGTAATCTTGAAATTATGCAGGCAGACTGCTTGCTTTGTTTTGTAATGTGGTACAGATAAACATTGTGTATGTGATGAGCTGATAATATACTACTACATGACAGCTTTTGGCCACAACACAGTTATTTTATCTTCTTCACAGAAGAGTGATACACTTGAGACCTTTACTACTCTAGGCAGACTACAATAGTTCTGTGACTCTGTTCTGTTATATTTACTACTACCCGCTAACCAGGAAGGGGGGGGGGAATCTATATTTTCCAGACCCCCCTTTTTTCGTCATAAATTAGCAGCCTTCTTAATGAACTATATACCAAGCATTCTATGGCTCAACAGAAGTTTCGTAAATTGGCTGTAAACTCAATTAAATAATGCCTAATTGCTTAAGTCAGAACAAACATGCCTAATTGCTCGAGTTTACACATTATTCTATTTCTTACTAAATATTTTAATGTGGGATTTGTCTTTCCATACGGGATGTGTCAAAATTAATTAGCAACAAGCATTTAAAAAAAAAATATATATGCAGGTCCATAGCGTAAACTCAGCACTGCGCAACAGTTACATTTTGTAAGCTGTTTGGTGAAAAATTATTTACAGAGTATAAAATGGTAATTAAAAATGTCATTGTGTGTGTGTGTGTGTGTGTGTGTGAAAATGAGAAGAGCAATTATGTCAGTATATTTGCATATTTACCAAACTATGTATTAATATAGATGTTAGATACATGTGATTAGAATGCATGAAATTTGTTTTTTTTTGATTGTTGACCTTAACAAGAAAAAGGCAGAGAACGAGAGAATTGTGTCCTAGGGGCGTTCAAATGAAATTTGGCTGAAATAACACTGCCATGATGGTTTGGTCCCACCCAGTTTCATTAAAATATCCCAAATGAGAGATATGATGCGGGTAGAGAGAGAAAGAGATGATGTTAGTACAGGAATAGAGAGAGAGAGAGAGCTTTATCATCTTAAAACTCTGAGACTTGCGCTTGTGGACTACATCTCAGTCAATTCACAGCAGACAATGGTTTCATATATCCTAAAAAAAAAAAATAATAAAAAGAATAATTTGTAAGAAAATAAAGATCATCTGTTGTATTTTACAAATGAAGGGAGGGTTAATTTTTTTGTTGGAGGGGGGTGCCCAAGCAACAGTTCTTTGAAAAAAAAAATTTGTTTAAACTCTAACAATAAAAGATTCCAAAATTAAAACAATGTTTTGAGAACACTTGACTATTTTGTTTGTAGAATGCCCCGCAACAGTGGTTAGCGGGTGTACAGACAGTGGAAGACGTTGCCACGCAACGGAAGCGCAAATATCACTGGAAAATTGTTTGGATGGAAAACAATTTGTATCCAGAAACATGGGCTTGTCTGCAGCAGTGAAAACAAGGAGCTCTCTAATGTGATCACACCATTTTACCATTCTGAATTGTAAAAAGTAAATAAATGGTTACTAACTGGCAGCAAAGGGTCCGACAGTGCCCCCTCTTTGAGTTTTCAAACTGATAGTGGGTGTAATTAGAATTCCAGCAGAATTAATTTGGTCCTCTAGTTTTTTTTTAGAATTAAAGTTTTGGCTTTGGTCTCTTTGATTCAGATGCATGGATGATCAGTTTCTAATTTAAAATTTGAAAAAAAAAAAATAAAATAACAGCATTGCAGAATTTATTGGCGAAACCATTGTTCAGACCTGGTAGAGAAATTGCGCATGGGATTGTCACTATTTCAAGGTTATCTTTTGTTTACTATACAAATTGAATGCAAATTCCCCTGGTTTTACCTCACAGAGCCCCTCTGTGGAGAACTGATCCATTGGGTTGTTTGCTTAGATACTGCAGATAGTTAGTTTCCTCTATGCATTTGTTCCACTTCAGCTTTGTGTGATGAAATGCATGTAAATATTGATGGTTGCTGCGGTAGACAGGTGTTGACTTATTTGGAAAATGAAACTGCCCACAACTAGTCAGCTCTTTATTTGATGGCATTTACAGAAGATAACCAAATTATATTTTACCTGAACTGAGTTGAACTTTGTTGCAGTGAGATGTCAAGAGATTGTTCTGGTAGAGGATGGGGAGGAGGGGCGGGAGACAAGAACTAGAGGAAATTAGAAATCTGATGATTATGCATTTCTGAGACATCAGTGTAATGTCAAAAAGATTTTGTTGTTTTTCAATTTTAAACCATCACATCAAAGATGGGGATGTATTTTTCCGTAATTAAAAATGATAGTACAAAATAATCAATTTTGAAAAGCTGTTGCATAAAAAAAAAAAGGCAGTAGAGAATAATAGGGCATAAAACATTACTTTTCATAATTATTCAGATAAGTTTGCATAACGTGGATGCTAAAAACGATAATCTCAAATCCAGTTTTTTTCTAAAATAGAATGGAAACCTACCATATTTTGAACAACTTATTTAGGTAATGAGTTTGATACGTAGTCTAACTCACTTGTTTGTTAGTTAGCGAGCTACTGACAATGGACAGACTATTTACGAAGTCAGCGGCGTGACTTCGACAATAAGGTACCGAATTGTTTTCTCGTAAGTCATTTGGCCAGAGACGACTTTCTGTATAATGTGCTGCCTAACAAGTGTGTTGGCAACTTTCAAAACTAGCCAATTAATTTTATTTATTTTGGTCCCCACAATACCTGAGAAATAAACTGCCTATTTCTTTCTACAAAGAGGTTACACACGTAATGTATGTGTGTGTGTGTGTTTACTGAATATGTCCATTCTATGGCTGGATAACAGGTGTTTACCCCTCTTAATCATAAGGTCATCGTTTAAAAAAAAACTGCTGAAAACAGAGAGGTGGTAAGCAGTATTTCCTTGCTTAGCAAAAGTAATTGATTATATATATATATTCCAAGTTAAGGTCCCTTTATCTGTGATAAATGTAGTTGTGGTAAATCCACTCAATGTTTAGCAGTTGATCAACCTTTATACATTAATAATGCAAAAGTTATGGACTTGGCAAATGAAGCTAAGTACATTTATAAGATATTGGGAATTTATATTTGAGAAAAGTATTTATGACTTTAGAAATCTAACTATTCCTCTGTTTGCCTTGAAACGGTAAAAATCGCAAGCATATATTAGATCGCTATATATATTGTTGAAGATGACATTGTGTGTTTGTAGACCCATCATGGGCTGGTATATGGAAACATCTTAACAGTTAGTTGAACTACCAAGAAGATTATTTATTTATTTATTTAAAGATTAATGTTGATGAATGCTTAATTTCTAAAATCTGTTACAAGTTTCTTTACTAGCTAGCTCTTCTCAGATACCACCATCCCAGTCAGCTGTGTGTGAACAATCAGGATTGCATAACCCACAGTCTTATGACAAAACCTACTACTCACTGAAAAGAGACTGGCTGAATCATCAGGACAGCCATAAATGGAGCTTTCAATATAACTTAGTCAAAATCTCTGAATAATACAGATGCTAGGAAGAAGGAGGAGGGAGAAAAAAATTGTAATGAGATTCATGTCTTTTCTTTAATGACGCATGCTACTTTCATCTTCAGCAGCTGCAAAAGCAATTTTCAACTTAATCAGTTATACCCAACTGTTATGAATCAGATAAGTACTTAAAGAATTTTTTAAAAAAAGAAGAAAAATACAAATGACATTTGTTAAACTTGCTGTTATTGGTTTTGTTTAGATTGCTCACTGGTTTCTTCTGGTGTACAAAACTGCGAATAATTGGTCGTATAATGGGTCTTTGTGTGTGTGTGTGTGTGTGTGTGTGGTGTGTGTGTGTGTGTGTGGTGTGTGTGTGTGTGTGGAGGGGGGACACTTGAATTTTTATTTCTGTGTGGTGTGATAACACCAGACAAAAAATTTCAATGCAGCAATAGCTTTGCAAAGCAATGATAAAGTCGTTACAAAACGGTTGCCTTAACGACTGTTGCAAGTGATTTTCAGTTTGAATATTTTAAAATCTGATGGTGTAATAGTGCATTCTTGTGGTGCACCAAACAAATCCTCTGATTCCAGCCCACTCTGGCTTTGTATTTTCTTTTCCTATTAACGTTGGACTATAATTAATACATAGATGCTGAAGCTTTCAATATTAGGACTACTATAATTTAATTCATTTAAATGAAGTCTTTAAAAAGATTTTTTTTTTACTATAGTTTTTTTTTCTTCTAACATTTGTTGAATATCTGTTAAAATTGTTACTTATTGTTATCCCCCAGCAACAAATAATTTGAATTCTGCAAATCAGAAGTGTGATTAGAAAAGTGATCTGGTAAAGCGTTTTGTCTGGGCTTTTCTCTCAGAGAGAGAGATAGATGGAGAGAAAAGAGAGAGAGAGATGGAGGGAGGGAGAGAGAGAGAGAGATGGAGGGAGAGGAGAGAGAGAGAGAGAGAGAGAGAGAGAGAGAGAGAGAGATGGAGAGAGAGAGAGAGAGGAGAGAGAGAGAGATGGAGAGAGAGAGATGGAGAGAGAGAGAGAGAGAGAGAGAGAAGAGAGAGAGAGAGAGAGATGGAGATGGAGAGAGAGAGAGAGAGAGATGGAGATGGAGAGAGAGAGAGAGAGATGGAGATGAGAGAGAGAGAGAGCGAGAGAGAGATGGAGATGGAGAGGGAGAGAGAGAGAGAGAGAGAGAGAGATTCCAAAAACAATATGTACATTGAAGACATCCAGTGGCAAAAGAAAGAAGTTGGTCGGGCAACTGCTGCACACACTTTCCTCATAGATTAAGAAAATAGAAAACAAAAAAGCACAAATCAAAAGGTTTGTTTACATTATTTTGACTTGTTTAGTCTTAGAACAGACGTGAAAAATTAGTATTTTTCTTTAAATGGGGAACCAAAGTGTAAATTGAGAAAATAACCTGAGTGTTTTTATTCCTGTTGAGAGATTGTTTGGGCCATGGAACACCGAGAACCTACTGGAAGAGCTATATTTTCATTTACCTACTTATTTATAACTGTACAGTTAATCACAAAGTCCCCTGTCGATTTTTGCTGAGCTGTTAGTTAATCTTTGCTACAGAGTGGCTGGTATTTTGAGAACACACCCTGGAATTCTTGTCTCGTTATTATGTTAAATAATAAGGTTGCTTCAGAACTTCTATTTTTTTTCCCCTCTCGAAGTCTGACGATGACTGTCGGCCTCTTCAGGCCAATTTACCCAGGTTTCAAAAGTCTAAGTAACCAGAAAAAATTTATTTTTTAGAAATTCTAAATGGCTAAAGTTCCATTCACCAAATGGTCACCGCGAAGTCTTCACAATCCTTCCCTCCCATTATTATTATTATTACTATTATTTTTAAATGCGCGGGTAAGGGCCACTGACCATCGCCTTACCCCCGGGGAAGACGGGGACGAGAACCCCGTCTACGATTTGAAAACCAGGGCTTAGAAACGCATCTAGAACGGCGCTGGCAAGGACACGGGGTGGGGGTCTATGCATCTCTTGCTCGGGGTTAAAAGGCTGCTGCTGACTGCAAAACTTAGAAAGACAATCACCAACGGGCGAGCCCGCCCCTCCTTACCACGGGACATGTCCAGGTACCAAGAGACGGATTGGTCGTCGGCTGACACAGTAGTGGACGAGGAACACTACGCTTGAGCCATGCCGGAGAGCGTTTTCGTCAAAGCTGCCAACAGACCAGCCCGCCGACTTTCGTAACACGGGTCGTCGCTGGCCCTTAAGCTGTTGTGCAACTATTAGCCCCCCCCCCCCATGTGATAGGTACCGAGAAGTTTAATGGGATCGCCCGTCCATCGAAAATCCGGAGGGACATCGGTGCGAAGGCGCCAGACGGACGGGCTTTTCCTAATTAATTTCTTTGCTGCATCTGACTCGCTCCCGTAATCTGGCTCATATGGTCTGGAAGAACAGAGAAATCAGACTGATAACCGTATTAAAAACAACAAGAAACAGTTGCATTGTCAGCATAACGTGGTTGGCCAATTCCGGAATGTAAATGCCCCAAAAGCTGGGGGAGCGATGCGGCACGGAGCCTTAATACCTTCGCTTTTGATATATATAGGAAAGGTGACAAAGGGCAACCCTGTCGAACTCCGCGTCCTAATTGGACGTGTTCAGACAAAAGATTGTTGGCGAGAAGACGACTGCCGGGGTGGAGGAAACACAGCAGCCAAAGCTAACGTTGAAAGGCGTAGCCCGAACGGGGGAAAAGAAAGGTCCGCTCCAGCCGATCAAATGCCCTTTCGTTATCGAGTCTAAGGAAGGGGCCCGAAGCATCGGAGTCGTCGGCGAAATGTACAACGTGGCATATGACGTAGGGACTACGCGCCACCCTACGGCAGTTGGGGGGGGGGAGGGGCAACGGTTGGGGTGATTGATCGACGCAATGCAGCGACGGGAGGGTGCCAGTTGCATAAATCCCTCCCCCCAACCCCACGCTTTTGTATAGGCAAAGCGTGCGATGGCTGCCGACACGGAAGTAGGTAGAACAACGTCCACCGTGAGGAATTTGCTCCATCCTTTCAATCGTTCTGACCGGGAAGCGGCCGGCAATTCTGGAAGCGCGCTCTACGCACATCAGAAGGCGGACAGGGACGAGGACTCGAACGGTAGAAGAAGCAGAGACCCGTCCACCGGGTATCGCCCGGGCGTGCCGCGACGCCTGCCGTGGCCGAGAGAAGTATTCCGTGGGCTTCCTACACACGTACACGTGCCGCTGTCTTGGAGAACGTTCGAATTCGAAAAGTCGGGCACTCGCCCTGTACTTTTCGGCGGAGGAGACGATGGAGGGGGTAATTGGGGCGCGTAAAACGCGTCTCTCGCCTCTACCCTGCCACTAATAGCAGAAGTTGGCGAAAATGAAAAGGAACCGGCGATCAGAAGTGTAACCCAAGCTGCTGGGTGGTGCATTTTTAATAGCCCGGATTATGCATATCTTCCTTTTTTTTTCGTCGGTGTCTCCCTGTTTGTTGTGCGTCTTCTCTGCCCCCGTTGTGAAAACCAGTCACTGGTAATCCCGTTTATCTGTACATGTTTACTATTACTATTACTATCTCGAGAAAGTAATGGCTTTCAAATAGACACTCGCGAAATTATAGGAAACCCCCCCAAAAAAAAACAACCGGTGGAAGGTTATTTGATGGCAGACAAGGGATTGAAGGTTAATGGAGAAAAAGTTGATGGGAATTTTTATTATCATTCATTATTAATAATAATAACAACAACAACAATAATAATAATAATAATAATATTGGGGAGGAGTGGATGTCGGATATATTAAATTAATTATTTTTAAAGTGTCGGAAATGTATCGCGAGAGATGTTACTCACCCCACCGGTAGGGGAAGGAGCAGCGGTGGGGATTTGGGAGTTTAAAAAACGAGCTATTTATCCGAACGGAAGAGGGAACTTTTCGGTCGTCCAATAAACCAGATGCCGGCAGACTGTCACGGACCGGTGCCCACCAAAGTCACTTAAATAACTGTTCAACACGGTTTAACAATCTGTAGTGGGGGGCCCCCGTTCTCAGGTTTGTTTTTTTTTTTTTTTTACGATCCCCTTTTTACGGCAGTTCTCAGACTCTTGGTGCGTGATTTTATTATTAATCTTCTCCTTTTTCTATTAAGCTGCACCACCAAATTTCATTTTGATGGATATAAAACGCACAAAGTCTATCTATTAATAAATGTATAAAAATAAGATGGCTGTCTGACTCGCAGCAGCGGCTCTTTGGAGAAGGGGCGGCGAAGCGCTGTCGGTCTGGTCACGACAGAATTCCCTCCCTTTCTTACGACGCGCGCGAGACGCCGAGGAACGGGACCAGAACAGATCTAGAGAGAGAGAGAGACGTGGAATTGGTTGTTTTGAAAATGGCGAATAACAATCGAGTGAGCAGCTGGGGTGGGTGCTCTTGTGCAGAGCTTAACGTTGAATAACCAGTTTTGAAATAAGAAAACAAGGTTCTTTTGATTTATTTTTTTTTCCTTTCAAGACTGCCCGTCCATTAGAGTCCTGGGAATTAGCAGTAAGTAAGTTGGATATACGGAACAATAACAACAAACAAAGGCTACAGTCAAAACCATGAACTCGCGTAACGTTGTCCGATTCGAGCCACCACCATCCATTGTGCCACAGCTCGGAGTAAATTGAGCGAATCACAAGTGACGTCATTGGCTACTTCTACTTCAGTGTACTTCTGCTTCTCTGACAGCTGGCGTCACGCCTAGTGGTTTTTGTTGTTGTTGTTGTTTGTTTTATAAAGTAGAACCTGCCTGCCTTTTAAGCTTCTCTCTCTGTTGGACCTTATATATATATTATATATATTATATATATATATATTAAAGACTTGCGACCTTCATGCGCATTACAGTCAAGTAAAACCAGTCTGACTCTTTCCCACAGAGCCATCATCATCATCCATTAGTGGACGTTAAGGTTGTTGTTTTTTTTAAAAAGCTCGTGTATTTGGGACCAACAAAAGGGAACATTAGAAAGAAAAAAAAATTAGTCTTTGGTCTAAACTTTAGCGAAAGGAACGTATTGCTTACTGTGGACGGATGTTTAACATTATGATGCCTAAACCGGCCGGCTCAAGTCAAAAAAAAAAAGTAGTTCGGTCAATGACCGCTTGATACCATTAACGTGGTTTCTGTTCATTGTAGTACCAGTCGGTTGTGTTTCACGCGATAAAACCGCTTTCTCACGCGAGACGACGTCCCTGGAATGATGTATGAGGGGGGGGGTTAATAAACAGAACAGGGCGGCGTAGCACTATGCTAATTAACTCCCGTGTCTTTCACGTGATATAGAGAAAAGACATTAAAAGTGGCAGAAGGAAAACGCGAACATGTCCGGGAAGGAGTCGAACGGCAAAATGGCGGATTGACTTCGTAAAGGTTACAAGTGCTGCCCCCTCGCGGTCCGGTCTTGGACCTCGCTTAGCCGTCTTATTAATGGCACCGCCGCCTGGGTTGGATAAATAGCGAGAGATGATGATGTGATGCAGAATTCAGCACAGTGGGCCCCAAAGAGTTATTAACTCCGCCGTAGCAACAGAGAGAGAAAAATAACAGGAAAGGGATCGAGGAGGATTCAAATGAATTTTAAAAAAAAGAAAAGGAAAAAAAAGGGGGGGGGAAGGGCCGCCGACCGGCCTGGCGGACATATCTCAAATCACTTGTTTCTCGCGCAGGAAATATGTGTATTACTTAATAGGTGGGAATAATTAGATTGCCTGTTTACACCGGCAAATTACGCAATAAACGTATCATTGCGCCGGAGCTCTCCCCACCACCAAAGCAGCAAACAATACGTTGGAAATAATCTGTCTTACGTTATTCGGTGATCAGCTGAAATGTATTCATTTCATTATATGCGACATTAATGTACACGGCATCTCTCTTATCCCGCGCCACCAGTTCAGCAACGACAAAGAACCCCTTTTAGTTTGTGCTACACGGGCTAAAGGGGGGGGGGGCAGGGCAGCGACTCTCGGGTTGTTGTTGTTGTTGTTGTTGTTTAATATACGCTCTGAAAGCAGTCGGCATAATGCGAAACGCTTGACTTGGACTTTAGATACGGACGGATTTTTAATTAAAAGTATTAACAGCGACGAACGAAACGAAACGAAACGAAACGAAACGAAACGCGTCGATAAAAAAAAATTAAATATTCTAATTTATGTCGATGTTAAGTGACAGTTTTTATGGACGAAAGATGAAAAAGACGGACCCCGGGGCGCGGCAGATCAAACAAAGGATTAACAATAAGCTTTATCAGATTTCTTTCCTTTCTCTTCCCACCGGATGAATGAAAACTTTGGCCAAACGGTTACAGACAGCATCTCTGCGGTAACTCGTGGTTGTCAGAGGAATTCAATAAGACGCACTTTTTAAAAGTCCCCTCTCAGGACCCCTCTCGCCGCACCGCCCCCCCCTTTTTGAGTTAACAACCATAAAATCCACCACACAACAACGGAGATGGGAACAACGAACGAACGAACGACGACCCTGTGATGTTGTTGAGAAGCTGCCCCCGGACCGACGACTGCCGACGGTCGCTCACACACACCAGGGACGGAGGACAAGACTCGCATAAAACGGTTCGGCTACGCTTTGATGATTAAAGCCGTCTTTCAGGGCCCGGTGTAGGAGAATCCATATGGGAACAATTCCGCCCATTTGCATAACCCGCAACTCCATGCAAAAAAAATGAGAGAAATCCAATTGACGCATGACTGATGAAAAAGGATTCGGCGGAGGGTGGTGGGAAGAGAGAAAGAAAGAGAGAGAGAGAGCATCATCATCATCATCATCATCATCATCATCCCCAGTCGGAACTTCGTCCTAACGATCTGAACGTGCGTTCGGAATGGCGGCCGATGAAGAGGAAAGAGAAATTAGGGTCGAAATTACAAAACCCTTCTGTGTAGCCGGAAAGTCTTTTTTTATAAATGTTTACTTCCATGTTGATCTTGGCAGAGGAGACGAAAACCGCGAGCGCTTCCTCAGTGTCCGGCTACATCCGAGGTACACTGCTAAGAAGTTTGTGTTCGGTCAGAATAACACCCGCGTGTTTAAACAATTAATTAATTTAAAGAAAAAGTTCAACAGAAATACGCGATTCCGGTAATCGATGTAATTATCTACAAAATAAAAACGATAGATATTACACCCGAAAACATTCCCGTTCAGACCCATCTTTCGTCTCGTCTCTCCCCTCCACCAACAGTCGGAATTGTAGGCCCCAAAAGTCGAATTTAAATTCCTGATATTAGTTTACGTATTAATACTTTTTGGGTTGAAAAAGTATTTTTCAGTGGTGCATTCACTGAATTGTTGTTGTTGCTTGTTTTTCAAAGAATTTATTTTTCTCGCCTCATAATAAATATTAATAATTATGTATTGTTGCGCAACGATGGCTTTTAACATGTAATCAGCTGCACAGAGACAGTCACAGGTAGAGAGAGAGAGAGAGAGAAAAGAAACATCTCACAACGAATATAATCAGTTCGTTTAATTCGCGGAAACTTCTGCATGGCCCGGCGGTACGAGGACTTGAATTCGGTCGAGACCGGGTTAAGTACGTACTTCGGCCCAGGTTATTAGATAAATGATGTGAGCGAGTCGGTCTGCGGTGGAGAAGCAGAAGTTGGAGGTACTTGGACGACTGAACCGTACCAAATAAATTAGCTAGCTTTGTTCAAATTTCTTAAGAGAAGGGAGATAAATCGAGAGAGAGAGAGATGGATGGATGGATGGATATGACCGTACCTTTGTTTACGCTTCTCCGAGTTCCAGCTGTACCTTCTGTTACAGTATCTACCTCGAGTGAGTCTTAAGCTCTCCCCTCCCCCATTCCACGAGGAGCCTGTCTTCACTTAAAAACTGCACCCCACACCCCCATCGTTTTCTGTGACGCGAATAACAGGGACACGGTGGGGTTGTGGCACCCAGAGGAAAAGGACGGAGAAGGGGGGAAAAAAAGAGGAAAGTTTTCCCGGAATGTTCTATAGTTTTAACTCGGCATTTTTCCAAGGGAGAGAATGAAATCAAGGGACGAATAATAAGAAAACTTGCTTCGGTATTAAGGGACAAGAAATGGTTTATAGCACCTAAGCATCTTCTTCATAAATTCGACTTTTATTTATTTTTTTCTTAAATTGCTATTCTGAGGTGTGAGATGGTTTAACAACATTGTAATTTCCCACACTCGATGACCGTAGACAGGCTCGGAGAACGAATGTATCTTTAAGTTGATATCATTAGGCCGACAGTTGGTCATCTGTGGACGTTCTTAGATTGTTTGTTTGAATACGTGAATTTTCCAATCAAGCAATTATCGTTCAGGTCTAGGTAAAGCAAAGTTTTTTTTTAAAAAAAAAATACACACATATACATACACATCTGGACCAACAAATGCGATTTATACACAGGGTATTACTCACCGAATAAGCCGACCACTGGGTGGATTTGGTGGTCGAGTCCAGGTGAACAACCAAAACAACGTCAGAATTTGCCATAGGATTATTTAGAGTCGGGGAAACTCATTTTGGACATTCAGAGAAACCGGAGACCCCCCCCCCCACAGCCCCCAAACCAACAGCGTTGTTGACAAAAGTAGTAGAAATATATATATATATGAAGATGACAAACTTAATATGAAAACCAAAGTGTTGGCTTTGCCGTTGGAGTTTGTTTGCGTATCTCTGATCCGTTGCCCTTCGTCACCAAGGCGTAACGTGTATAATTTCATGCTTTGGCAAATATATACGCCACAGTATAAAAGTTCAAGTTGCTACAATATGAAAAAGTCGGAACGGGGGAAGAAGGGAAAGGGGGGGGGTCTGCTGGGTGTATGCGCCCACATGTTACAGACTCCTCGTCAGTTGTCGGTTTCCGACGGTTGTTGACGCTCAGCTGGCAGGTTCTGGCAGCATTAGCTGTAGATTACGAACGAGCCCCCCTTTTCCCCGCGTACAAATGAATAAATAAACACACAAATTCCTCAAACAACAACAACAACGACGAAATATTTCACCGCTTATCGTTACTTAATCTACGTTTAGGGTGGCAGCCATAAACTCTGCTGGGTTTGGACACCGGTGTCACCCTCCCTAGTGTTGATGGCATCGCCGAGTAAAGCAGTTCATTTAAAAATAAAACCTCCCTTCTACAAATCAGACATATTTTGAGGGTCAGCAAGATGCAGTTTGATATTTTATTGCATTAAAAGAGAAGACACAACTGTAACCCCCCCCCGCCGTGTACAATGTGCTGTACGTTTGATTAAAATGATAAAAACGTTCGATTTTTCCAAATCTTTCATCTGGAACATCGGAATAGGACAATAGCCCAGCAAATACAAAACAACAACAACAACAACAACAAAAATGCCCCTGTTAGTCACAGAGTAGTTTTTTTGTTTTGTTTGCTTCTGTTCTGTAATTTACCTAATTACCATATTGCGTATTTAAAGTTTTCGTTGGATATTTATCACGTTAAATATCATCGCGTCCATATGGCATCTGAATTTATAAATGACAACAACAACAACAACAATAATAATAATAATAATAATAATAATAATAATAATAATAATAATAGTGATAACATTTTAAAAAGTTAGCTTTTCCTATTTTCTGAAAATTTGAGGTGGGGAAGAAGGAAGTACAAAAGCATTAGCTTCTGAATTTAAGAATTAAGAGAGAGAGAGAGAGAGGAAAAGGAAAAGGGTATTAAAACCATTTATGATAGAATGAGAGAGAAAGTGTGTGAAAAGAACGAGATCATTTGCTAATTATGTAATTATGACCAATAACACGCCTCCGTTTTTCGTTGGAACCATTCTGGATTTTTTATTGACTATATAATGAGTACCATTGCTTTCTCTATAGGGATGTCAGCAGAGAATGCAGGGACGAAAAGTGACTTTAAATGACATTTGAATCATTGAAGTGTTCTTGTTGTTGTTAATAATAATAATAATAATAATAATAATAATAATAATAATAATAATAATAATAATAATAGTGATAACATTTTAAAAAGTTAGCTTTTCCTATTTTCTGAAAATTTGAGGTGGGGAAGAAGGAAGTACAAAAGCATTAGCTTCTGAATTTAAGAATTAAGAGAGAGAGAGAGAGAGGAAAAGGAAAAGGGTATTAAAACCATTTATGATAGAATGAGAGAGAAAGTGTGTGAAAAGAACGAGATCATTTGCTAATTATGTAATTATGACCAATAACACGCCTCCGTTTTTCGTTGGAACCATTCTGGATTTTTTATTGACTATATAATGAGTACCATTGCTTTCTCTATAGGGATGTCAGCAGAGAATGCAGGGACGAAAAGTGACTTTAAATGACATTTGAATCATTGAAGTGTTCTTGTTGTTGTTAATAATAATAATAATAATATAATAATAATAATAATAATAATAATAATAATTTTGCAGATAGTTCGGAAGTCAATGCCTTTACTTTTTTCTCTTTTTTGTCATTTAAAAGGAAAGAGAGAGAGAGAGAGAGCCCTCAAATATTTGCACGCGTCCGTCCCCGCCCATTTGGCCGGTGAAAGGCGGGTATGTGGGCGGTAGTTAGGGAGCAAGTTTGTCGATGGGCGTTCACCGGCCAACAGGTGGAGCTAAGACGTCTCTTCTCTGCGGTGTTGGTCTCGTGATCAGTTATTCCACGTGTCGAGCGCGCTCGTCTGTCCCCGAACGAAAATGGAGAGACACACAGAATTTCCAAAGCACGCACTGCACTCTCTCTCTCTCATATATGCTAAACAAAAATCTGTATTTTACGAAAGATGAGTGTTTATCATGTGCTTGAAACTATTTCCTTTTTCCCCCAATTAAAATTCCATTACACCTGAACTAAAATACAAACAAAACATCAGAATATCTGGGGTCTGTCCGCTGATTATTTGTTATTTTAGATTTTGGACGGAGGAAAGAGAACACAGCCTCCTTCAGTGGGGAAAACTGAAACGGTAGAAAATGTTAATAACATTTTCAGACTTACAGAAGATGATACCTACCTGCAGAGTTTCTTCTTCTTCTTCTTCTTATTATTATTATTATTATTATTATTATTATTATTATTATTATTATTGTTGAGAATTCTTCATTTTTCATAAAATACAACAACAGTAAATATGTGAATTGGTTTAAATTAAGCCGCATCTAAATAATATCTCGAGTACAATTGTGGAGGTAAGGGGAGAGCTCTACCCCCCCCCAGGGGAAATAACTGTTTACTTTCGTTTTCTACGCCACAGAACTATAATCTAGGCTAATACACTGTAAAATTTGTTTTTAAAGAATAAAACCAAATGTGTTTGTAGTTTAAAAAAAATTTTTTTTTCGCTTATACTCTTTCCCTTCTCATGTTGTTACTATTTATTATTTTGGAGATATACTTAGCTTATTTTCTGTAAAAAAATGTCTTTCTTTTTTTTCATTAAGTGCATTAAATCTATAGTAAATATTTACTAATGTTTCGTTTTACGTATTTATTTATTTATCTCCAATATCAAAATTGTTCTCTCTCTCTCTCTCTCTCCACACACACACACACACACACCACACACACACACACACACACACACACACACACAATGTACTTTTTACGGAAATACAATTTTTTTTTATAGATTATAGCCCCGGGAAAACCATTTTCTTTTAAATTCAATAAAACTCCATTCTGTCATTCAAACTACTTCCTTATTAATAAATTGAATATTCGTGGAAACCAAAACAACAACTAATTAAGTTCTTAGACTACTTGATATTCAAGAACCTGCAAGTTTTTATTGTTGTTTTTTTTTAAATTAATTATTTCGACTAACGATTCACGGGAACGGAGTTATTATCAGTCAGTCGTGCAGAGTATTCGAAACGTAAATTCGAGAGTCATCTTCAGTATTCATCCGAAACACAAGCGACAGTAGCGGTTGGATCCGGATATCGATCGATTCGCTTATAATTGTGCCCTCTCCCAGCCCATCATTTTTTCTCCCTGGATCTATTAAAGGAAGAGAACTTATGTTTTAACCAGAGTAAGAGAAGATACGCAACCAGGTGAAAACGACGCCGAACTTTTCCCGAAATTAGCAGTTTTTAGCCATTTATTTACAGGAGGAAAAGCGAACAAATCCAGTAGTTTTGCAGAGTCAATATATATATATACACGCACAATCACGCCAATATCTGGTTAACTTACACAAAATTCCAAAAGAAATTAACGATTCCATCCGCCCATTATTGGATCAGATTTAAAGTTGTGCTATACACTTCTTTTTTTTAAAGTTGATGGTTCGTCCAATAAAAGACATTTCCTGAAATGTAGATTTATTTCGTCGATATCAGTGGTCAGGGGAGTCGGCAGCTATATGGCATCGTCATTATCGCTCGGATGGGGTTCTCGTAACCCGGCCCCCCTCCTGACTTACCCTTTATTATTTACTGGTCGCGTCGTCGCTGGGAACAAAAACGTTCGTTACCTTTCATCGTAAGGGAGAGATGCTACAAACGATCAAACACCCAGCGCGTCTTTTTTTCTTCTTTTCGGGAGATGGGTAGGGGGTCCCCTCAAAAACTCAAAACAGAACAACAACAACAAAAAACAACAAAAGTCCTGCCCTTTCTAGTTCCGAATAAATGTAATTACAACGGGAAAATAAAGCACACTAACTACCAATGACTTAAAACCACAAATGAGGTTTAGAATTCGGGGTTTTTCAAACCGACACGCAATTTATTAATCTTTCTCCTCCTCCTCGCAGGGCCGCCGTCTTCCGAGCGAGATCCGTAAATCTGGAAGTGAAAGTTAATTAACCTAATTGTTTTCTGCCAGAGTTTTTAGGTCGGTTTTGCACGACGCTGATATGTTATAGCAAATATTTACCTCTATCCATCGGTTTATTTTTCTAAAATTAAATACCTCTTCCATTTAAGATCAACAAACTAAAGAAAATTCTCGTACGGAACAGCGATTATTAATTGAAGTATCAAAGAACACGATTAGACTATTACGGCATTTAAACCTATAATGTGTCCGATTAAATGATGATAATAATAATATCGAATATCGATTAGTTTTTCAATCACCGGTGCAGTACACTACCTGTTTATTAATATCAACAGTAACATAAATACCAAACGTAATCTCTCTCTCCATCTCTCAATTTTTAAGGATTTATTTAATATTAGAGTTATCTCTCCATCTCTCTCCACATCTCTCTCTCTCCATCTCTCTCCATCACTCTCTCCATCTCTCTCACTACATCTCTCTCTCCATCTCCATATCTCTCCATCTCTCTCTCCACACATCTCTCTCTCTCTCTCTCTCTCTCTCCTCTCTCTCTCTCTCTCTCTCTCTCTCCATCTCTCTCTCTCTCAATTTTTAAGGATTTATTTAATATTAGAGTTATAAAGTATTTAAATGTTGTTTTTTTTTTTAAAAATCTTCTTTTTCTAACGATTAAATCACCTGTTCTAGTCTACCATGTCTTCTTACCAGTTTTCGAGAATCTAGTTTTAAGAATGGGCAGTGAACCGAACTGACATAGGCTGTAAGTTGCGTACGGGCGAGTTAATGTAAAAAAAAGGAACGGGGAATGGGGGGGGGGAGGGAGGGGAAATGGTATTACCGTAAAAGGAAAATCTGGGTTTAAGAAAGGGAATAAATATGAAGGAGAGAACAGCGCGAAGAAGGCGCGATAAGCCACCCTGGGTGCAAGCTACAGCGGCAGTGAGTGGTCTTACTGGATGGTATTCGAGAAAGTATGGAAGTTATGTCAGAGTTTCTGCAAACACTACAAAAACCACGTCCCCTCTTTCCGCGTAAAATAAAGGTAAAATAACGATTTAAGTAAACGCGATGTTTTCGCAGAAAGGGGTCGGGGGGTGGCTGTGCATTAGCGAGTGAGTTCCATAAACTACCCGTGCGCCTCGAAACGACAGCAAAAAAAAAAAAAGAGGAGGAGGGGAGGACGGAGGATGCTGACTACTGAACGTCACACTGCGGAATCAACTTTAAATACCACTCCTCCCTACCAGCGATTAGGGTTATTTATGCTTCGCCCCCATCGTAGGGAACTGCGAGCGCTCGTGTTTCGGTGGTTATAGAAATGACTGAGAGGCAGGCGCCGTGATGAAGTCAGGGAAACGGGTAACAAACACCACTTACTCCGTATCGCCCACGAGCTGACACGCATGTGCCCCCTACTTTCTTAAAAAAAAAAAAAAGAAGAAAAAACGCAGGAAGAAGAACCACTCGGGGTGGACACTTCACTCCGATTACGAAGATTGTTGCGCCGCATAAGAAAAATTAGAAAGAGTTATCTCCCTTGACCATGGAAAAAAAAAACTGGCCGTAATTATTCGTTCTAAACAAAAACAAAAGGAATTATTTAGTTTGTCGCGTTGAGACAATTAGGAAATATGTTGTTGCTAAGACATTTATAACCTCGACTATCGTACTGTGGACTGCACTGACTAATTTGATATTCGTCGATACAAATATTACATACGTCATCAGCGGTATTACTCGATAATATTACATACGTCATCAGCGGTATTACTCGATAATATTACATGCGTCACGATAATATTACATACGTCATCAGCGGTATTACTCGGTAATATTACATGCGTCACGATAATATTACATACGTTATCAGCGGTATTACTCGATAATATTACATACGTTATCAGCGGTATTACTCGATAATATTACATGCGTCACGATAATATTACATACGTTATCAGCGGTATTACTCGATAATATTACTTGCGTCACGATAATATTACATACGTCATCAGCGGTATTACTCGGTAATATTACATACGTCACGACAATATTACATACGTTATCAGCGGTATTACTCAGTAATATTACATACATCATCAGCGGTATTACTCGATAATATTACATACGTCACGATAATATTACATATGTCATCATCGGTATTACTCGATAATATTACATGCGTCATCAGCGGTATTACTCGATAATATTACATACGTCATCAGCGGTATTACTCGATAATATTACATAGGTCATCAGCCGTATTACTCGATAATCTTTGAAAGATTATTCACGAGAAGTGGGAGGGGAACAACAACTAAACGAACACGTTTGATGACATTTCCATTACGCGCGGTCCAGTCGTCTTCAAAGGAGGGGATGGAGAGGGAAGAAGATAAGTTGCTTACAACGGTGCCGGGTTTAGTTATGCCGCTTAACGCGTATCCAAGAAACCGTTGTTCGAAAATATTGAGCGATGTCTATTTTTCTGTAGCCAGTCATACCTGACGACGACAGGTCGGAGAGGTCAATGGGACGCGAAGAATGATGTTCAGGTTTCCTTTTTGTTTTCTTTTGATGTTGTTGCTATGATACGTCGAATTCTCTTGGATCTTAGCTTTTCTTGACCAGTTCAGCTGATTATTAATGGAAACCAAAAATGCTTCTTATTTTTCCCCATCACACCTTTAAAGCATATATCTATATATACTCTCTCACTCTCTTTCTCTCTCTCTCAGCGATTTTTGCAGAGCAACGCCACCTGTTGTCGAATTTTGTGTTATCGGAAACTCAACCAGCTCACCCACCGACTGGCAGACACATCAATTCATTCCGATTAAATATATATACATATATATATACACACACAGACATGGACAATGTAAAATTACACCCCCCTTTCCATATATACACCTTTTCTTTCTTAATGATAAAACAGATATTGTGTGTTGGGGGGGGTAAGTAATCGTTTACTAATTGAAAACTACAACATCCCATAATTCATCCGAAACTGTTAACTCGGACGGCTGCGAATTACAAGAAACAAAAGTGTCTGTCTCTGCTCTATATCAAGAGATTTATAGATTACGAGCGGGGAGAGAGAGAGGGAGAGAGAGAAATGTAACATTAACCCCAGCGAGAAATTACCCTGGGTAAATATTTATTGTAAAATTGGTCGGGTTTCCAGCAGTTACAGAGCTGAGCTTCCACTGCTGGAACTCTATGCATATACGCTGCATGTATATGTATAATTAGACCAATTAATTTTTTTTAAACAAGACATGCATTCTCTCTCGTTAGTGTTAGTTTCGTAATTGAAAATTAACTGCGGCCAGTTTAAGTTTCCCCCACCGAGACCCGTACATTATGAAAGAAGACAGGCAAGACGTATTATCTCTGTACCGACGTCATATACAGTGACGTATTATCTCTATACTGACGTCATATCTCTCTAACGTGACGTATTATCTCTGTACCGACGTCATATACAGTGACGTATTATCTCTGTACCGACGTCATATACAGTGACGTATTATCTCTATACTGACGTCATATCTCTCTAACGTGACGTATTATCTCTGTAGCGACGTCATATCTCTCTTCAGTGACGTATTATCTCTGTACCGACGTCATATCTCTCTACAGTGACGTATTATCTCTATACCGACGTCATATCTCTCTACAGTGACGTATTATCTCTGTACCGACGTCATATCTCTCTACAGTGACGTATTATCTCTGTACCGACGTCATATCTCTATACTGACGTCATATCTCTCTACAGTGACGTATTATCCCTGTACTGACGTCATATCTCATCTCTGAACTGACGCCATAAAATAGACCATCACGGAGTTCTCTCTCCCCACCCCAACCCCACCCCGACACCTTACGGATGCTTCCGAACAAAAGTAAACCGAAACCAGGACCTCCTGTCACTAACGATCCGTCTTCGCTAGTACAAACTGTCTTTGCCCATAAGTCCGAAATTAGTCTTTTGTTTAATCGCTAGCCTCGGTGTTCTAACGCCCTACCACGGAACTGCGCGTGAAAAAATCTGATGAACCCTTTTACAGATAAACGAATAATTTTGTTCCACCCCGCTGACTCTCTAAAGGGGAATCAAACCAACTTCACCAGCCCCCCCTCCATTAACCCAAACTGCTACAGGTAATAATCATAAATGGTGGTAAATATTCTCAGACTATTCAGGTCTCTGTGAGAAGGATAAATACAGGAAACTTTCTCTTTAGTTTGGCAAAAAACAACAACAACAAACAAACCAGCCGATAGATAACGAACAACCTATTGAGAGAGTAATGTTGGTTCGATAAACGAAAATAGCGGAGAGAGTTGGAGGGGTGGGGGAGACAGAGAGAGAGAGAGAGGGAGATGCCGTGTTACATGGAATGCGACCTTCCAGTGTTTGTATTAGCCCCTCCCCACGTTTTGAAAAGACCCGAACATTCGATAGCTGTACCGAAGCGCCAAAGAAGGCGGTGCTGTCGTAAAATCGTCCCCGGTCGTGCCTGAGACCCTACTCCGCTACGTCAGGGTCCGGCCCGCCGCTAGTCGGCACGTTTGGACGCTGTAAATTATTCCAAACTCTAAATGCCATGTCACTGGAAGCAAACATCCGGCACCACGGCTTATTTAGCCGGCAATCACAGACTCATATTTTCATTCAGGCGGGAAAGCAAAACTGATATAGATTAATTGGCAAATGCTGGTGCGCAGTTTTTCACGTTGAAAGTGGACCACGGTGGCGAGAGAGTTCCTTCTAAAATAGCGGGTTCAACTGTGACGTAAAGTGTAGAGACGCTACCGTCAATTAAAGAGGAAACAAAGTCTTCATGGTGGCTTCTGTCTTTCTTTACTTTATTTCACTGAAGAGATAAAAGCAACAGCAGCAACTTCGCATATCGGATTCGAAACGGCGGCTTAGACGGCTCACGCGAGTGCCTTTTCCCGTGGCCGTTCACGCCCCAGACTGGGCCCCCTCGGTCTATCTCTCTCCCAGACCCAAACTCAGCGTTTCCGTCATCCAGAAGTCCGAACCAAAAAATATACACGTCTGTCGATAGATCAGGACTGACCCCCTCTCCCCGTGACCCAGCTAAAACCGAGCTTCTTTCGTCGACAGCGCGGAGAGACTGTTGAGACATCGATGGATGGAAACTCCTCCTCCTGTCTCCCGAACAGTTCCCACGAAGAAATTTACCGAAAATATTCCCACGTTAGCCGTACGCCGAGGAGACAGCAGAAAATGCTTGTTATTTGTTCAAACGACAAACGACAAATTTCATCTTAAAATGTGTAAAGGGGTGACGATTGCAAAAGGTGTTGTTGCTTCCATAATCGTTTCGCAGGTCCCAACACCTTGTTATTCTCTCTCTCTCTCTCTCTCTCTCTCTCTCTCTATTGCAAATTGGAACAAAATTACATAATTCGTACCATGAATATTTACGACCCCAAATTCTATTTTACTTCCGAAGTATCTCGTTCAAACTTGTTCAGTCGTAAACGAAAAAAAAAAAAAATAAAATATTTGCCTTAAAGTGGATGGAATAAATAAATGAAAACAACTTTGCATGGATTCTTGTTTAAAAGACGATGAATGCGGTAGACAACACGCCTTTTGTTGTTGTTGTTGTTGTGTGTGCGTATTGAAGATAAATAGAAACGATTTGTTCGCTTACCGGTATTCTCTGGTGGGAAACTGAACTGCCACAAACAGCGACGATAGGATGCCATTTCCCAAAAGTTGTTTTCTGTTATTTTTTTTTTTTATTTTATGTTCTGCTAGGCACCTCCGAAATATGTCAAATCGATTTCAATCAAACCTTATTTAGAGAAAAAAAGGGGGAGAGGATGAATGACACTTCCAAGAGAAGAAATAGCGTTCATACACAAATGTATTACTACTACTACTACTACTAATAATAATAATAATATTAATAATAATAAACGAACGTAAAATTCCAAAAGATGTGTTTATTTACTTTCCTCTTAATTAACAAAGGAAGCGACAAAAAAGATAAGAATGGAGCAGTGAGCATTGTCTCTCATACACAGTGAGCGAACAAAAGAGATGACGATGTTGTTTTTTTACAAATTTCCGCACGTAATACCATCTTTTTCTTATTTTAAATATTTAAATATTCAGGACGGAGGTAAATTTACTGCTATCGCTCACTCGTATGTATAAAGAAAGCGATATCGATTTCCTTGTTCTATTTCGATCTTTCTGTCCTTTTCAATTGTATATTTCCACTTTAAAAAAAACAAATACTTAACTGTAGTTACTTGGTTTTGCTATTCAAATGCATACAAAATAAATTCTTCTCGAAGATTTCAGGCACCTGCAATCATTCGTTAGGACTTAACGGGAGGATGGCGAGCGATCAGATGATGCGACCAAAACAAAAAAAACCTGCTATTATTATGTACGGTTGTAACCGGGCAAGGAGTCATTGATCAGTGGCAGATGTAACCTTCTTTGACTGGCTTCAGCCGTAACATGGCAGAAATTACCTCCGCATTGACAGACTTAAAATAATTCTATTGATGCTCAACAAAACAGCGTCAGGACTTTTGTTTATGAGTCGCGCGGACCAAACTCAGAGAAGATACGGTCGGCTTTCTTACCGACGGCCTGGCCGGTTGATGGTCTCTGTCAAGGCAAGAACGAAGTGTTCACCAGCTCGCTCTCTCTCTTTCCTTATTTTAACCGAAAGCTTTAGCTTTAGTCAGAGTCCCTTTATGCTAAAGGATAAGTGTAGGCGATGGTTTCTACCAACAGCGTTGTCGCTAACGACTAAAATGGAACCACTCGATAGTTATTTGTCGGCCTTCCCACAATAATTTCGCTATGCCGTTTGAAACAAAAAGCTCCATCTAGAAGGCCTAGCTTTCTATAACATACCCGCTATACCGAACCTACCCGTGGCTCTTCTACAACTGGCAGAAGTTAAGTTGTGCGGAGAAATAACCATTTTTTATACATATACACACAGAAATGTGAAACGTATTGCGATTCTACCAGCGTTATAAATGTACATAAACCACAAATATAACGGAAAAAAAAACTGTAAAAGTTAACTTTTTTGTATATAATAAAATCTTTCTGAAATCGTAACAAACAAAGCCATTATACGTCTTGGGTTGTTGTTATTGTTGGATGTTAAGAGGCGTAACTGATAATTATCTTTCGGTATTGTTGTTTTTAATCGCATAATTCAGACCTATTATTTACATAGTCAGTAGGGAGGGGAGAAGAGGAAATGTTAATGAAACATTTCAGAGAAATTGAAAAGAGATGGAGAGAGAGAGAGAGAGAGAGAGAAGACAGATGGCTTTGTAAAGAATCCATAACCGAAGACCATATAAATGTCAAATATCCACGCACTTTGCGTCATGTCTGCAAATCGTCTGTAGCCAAGCCTATTTTTAGATAAAACTGAAACTGTGGCTGAACTTCGTCTTGACTGAAAAAAAAGAAGAAGAAAGAAGATAACTTCGTTGCTTAGTCTTGGCTTATTGCTCACGCTCTAATGGCACCCGACAATGTTCGAAAGAGAATCTGTGTTCGCATACGTAAACACAACATAGCAGCCATGCAGGAGATTTTAAGAAATTACTTTGAAGCTATCACGCGCCAAAAGAAACAGTCGGAAGTCGGGAAAAGAACAGCTAAAGTTAAAATCGAAATTCAATTACAATGCTGACGGGAAGAACGTTCTTGCTTTGTTTTTATTAAATCGCCCAGTAACTTCATAAACGAAGAATGCCTCTCTTCTCAACGTGAATGCCGGGTAGATTCTACTAACCGGGGAAACGAAATCAAAGGGACCAGGGAAAGAAAAAGGGGATTGAGAAATCTGTTGGGGGGGGACGTAAAGGACAAACATTGGTCTGATAATGTCGCTATTTGGTTTAAGTGCCTCATGTGAAACGTACAATATAATTTTGTTATGCATAGAGAAGAAACAAGACAAGAATTAGTATTTTAATATGGATGACAGAAGACGGCGGACCGGGGCCGTATTACAGGCAAGAAGACTCGCTCGCCGGTGGTCCCCGGTCCCGATCCGAACTCTTCTCCCACTTTTCAGTTATTTTACTTTTACTGTTTAAATCAAAGGAATAACGCGAAAGAATCTTTTCTTTTCATTTCATGCCGCGATCCAGTTGATGAATACGCTTCAGTTTGTTTTGTTTTTTTAAATATATATATATATATATATTAGTGGAAATCTCGTTAAAACGAACTTATTACCCTCTCTTTTTTTTGGTGAAGTCGTTCGAGGGCGACTCTTACAGCAAAGACGATACCATCCATACCCGGCGGTACAGTTCACAATCATCGTTCCGTTGGCATATACTCATTTCGCATTTTGGTCCTGCTGTTCAGTGGAGCAATAACGATACCTACTATCCGACTTAATATCCATCGGCCGTTCGAATAACGAACACTTTTACAATATACTTGTTCGAAGACATTGTTATTATTATTATTATTATTATTATTATTATTATTATTATTATTATTATTATTTTAAATGAAGTACAGCGAGTCTGTTCTATTTAATTTTTAGTTTTACCGGTTCATTAAATAAGAAAGAAGAAACACAAAGGTAGAGAGAGAGAGAGAGAGGAGGGGGGAGGGGAAAGGGAAAGGGAAAGGGGAACGAAAAGAAACCGGTTCGGTCGGAGAGATCTTTGAATTCAAAAACAACAACAACAACAACAACAAACAAAAGTCCGATAATTCCCTGCAGACAATCGTCGCGGATTTTGTTTGCGATCTTCATTGATTTGTTTCGTAGAAGAAGGAACTCTTCAAAGTACCTAGCCTTCTCTCCTCCTCCTCCTCCTCCCCCCCAACCCGTCTCTCTTCTTTTTAGTTTTTCTTTTAAAAGGAAAGAAGAAGAAAAAAAAAATTTTTTTTTTTAATACAAGGGAGAGTCCGAACCGGAATACTTTAGAACACGGATAAATAAGAAATAATAATAATAATAATAATAATAATAATAAAGTAGTCTCTGTTCAACAGAAACATGGGAGCCGAACAATAGAGGGGGAGGGGGGGGTTATGTTCTATTAAGCCAAATAGTTAGGACCACCAACGCTCCGTGATTGGAAGACAGGAAATATTGGACGAGGTAAACCAGGTTTCCTTCAGACCTGGCATGAACTCTACCCTCGTATCCAGGACGTCGAGTGTACACCACTTACCGACTAGCTGATGCGTAGTCGCCCTGTCGCGTGCGGGTGGTGGCCGGTGAATAGGAAACCGGTCCCAGTTGTAGTCTCGGGGTGGTGTGTGTGTGTGGGGGGGGGGGTTGTTGTTGTTGGTTTACGGGTCAAATTGTAGACGGAAGGAAACGAGAGGCGTCTACCGCACAGCTAGGTGGTGTAATTCGCTTCAGTTCAGCCAAAAAAAAAAAGAAGGGTTTCTCCCCCTCCCCCAACTCTGTTGTTTCTCTTTACGGTTGCTTTCATTTTTGTCAGTAAACTTTGCAGTAAATCAGGGTGCCATAGCCGCCATGTTGGTTACTGTGAAACTGGTTCTGGCTATAGGTTAAATTGCTCGTAAGTTTGATTTAATAATAACAATAATAATAATAATAATAATTCTTTTTGTCGCAGAAATGGCTTTTATGCCTGTAGAAAGATCTTGGAGAAATCAGGGTTCAATTTGTCTGTTTGTTTCGTTTTCCGTCTGTCGAAAGTCCACCCAGGGATCGCCACCTCAGGGTTCGGCAAAGGGTTTAAGAAAGAATCGTCAAGGAAACACAGGATCACCGACGCATGTTCAGTACAGAATCGAGACCCCCAACTGAAGTACACGATTCTCCAGCAGCACCGTTAGTCAGGCGGCACATTTCCTTCATACAACTGTTAGTGATTACCTTCCCTGCCCCATCCCCTTAACGAAGTCACACCTATTTTTTTAAAGAAAATGCTTAAGGGGAGGGAGCAATCATTTATATTAAACTACTTCTATTAAAGAAACGTTCCCCCCCCAACCTTTTTTCTATTAACTGATTCCAGCTGCGCTTGTAGACCGTATTCAATACTCAATAATATTTATAAACTTCGTTCCGAGAAAAAAAAACTCGGTGGAGAACTGCATAATATCGACAGCAGAATCCATTTTCGTCGTGACTCCCAGATTAATGGATGCTTTACTTTGGTTATAATATACAGGCCCACCCACCCCCTTAATTACCCGCGTTCTGTCATTCCGAAATAAATCATATTCCCCTTCCTCTCTGCATGTATTAAGTGGGGTAAATAAGGAGATTGCATTGAAAATCTGCAAATCGTTTTTCCTTAAAGAAAAGAAATGAGAGTTAAATCGCAAACAATTTATTATTATTGGTAGAAATTTTTAAACAATTTTATTTATTTTATTTTATTTTATTTTTATATTGCATCATTATTGCTATTTTAGGTTGTTGTTGTTTTTTTTTGCTGTAGAAAAGCTTCTCCATGATTCTTAATCCGCAATAATTCAAGATAACATTATCGTAAAAAGGCAGATTTTGCTCATATACAAATACGAAGTAATTCAAGATAACATTACCACAAAATACAGGTTTTAATGTATCCGTTTCTTAACAATTCGTATTAATTCAAGATAATGTTATCATGAAATGCAGGTTTTGGTCATTATATATATATCTTACAAATACGAAGTAATTCAAGATAACATTACCAGGATTTACAATTTCCAGATAACATTTAAAAAATGCAGATTTTGAATACACGTCTTTCGGGTATCTAATATTTCAAGATAGTTATGATAAAAATGCAGATTCCAAGATTGGATCTACAGAATACTGAATAATTTTCCTGCCGTTTGTCCCTTTCTTTTCGCTCCGCAGTCCCACGTCCTGGTTTCTCCCGAGCGGTGACCATTCTGATGGTTCGGTCAGCTGACCACCTCTTCTCGGCTCCTTTGGCTCTTCTTAAAATACACACACACACTGAAAATAGCCCTTTCTCCCCCCCTTATAAATTACCATAATACATTTTTTTAAGACAAAAAGGGGGGTGTATTGTCTACAGGTCGGTCTGTTAATCGGTCGTTGTAAATTAGCCAAATGGAGGAGGTAAACCCCCCTCTCTCACGTGATATCCGCGATACCTGGTCGTTGGGTTCTTCATCCTTCGTTTGTGTTTCGCTGCTGCACATGTTTATCCCCTCCCATTATCTCTCTCTCTCTCTCTCTCTTGCAGGCTATGCACGATACGTGGTGAACAGCAACCTCTGCTCGCCCTACGTCCCGTACATGCTGGGGACGGACTCCTTGTTTTACACGCACGCGCCCGTGCCAACCACGCAGAACCAGCCGGCCTACCACAGGATATACGACCTCCACAAAGGTACACTCACTACCTTCCTTCTATCATCATCATCATCATCATCATTATTATTATTATTATTATTATATTATTATTATTATTATTATTATTTCTCTCTCTCTCTCCCGTCCATTAATCACACGACCGATGGCTTGGCGAGGCGAGCGAAAGGGTTGGGTTGGGTTGGGAGGAGGAGGAGGAGGATGAGCTGCTGCTGCTGCTGCTGCTACCCCGGCTCCCTCTTTTCCGCCGTGTAACTTACGTACTTAATCTCTTCAGGAATTAATGGCGAGTTTCCGCCTGGGAGCCCGCCACCCGCCCTCCCCAGGATTAATTATTCACCGATAATTAAGCGTTTTCTGCGCGTGCTTCGGAGAACGGTGAATGGGGCTGGGGTGGGGGGGACAGGACAAACAACAACAACAACAACAAGTAATTACTACGAAACTAAGTAGACGCGAGTTAGCTCTGCTTTCTGGAAACGAGTCTTTGATGGCCGCCGCCGCCGCCGGTCCCGAGCTCCGCTACTGTTCGCCTTCTCCTTAAACTGTTTCCACAACGATCCCTCGCCTCCGTTGCGTAACTCGCGGGCATTCTTTCGTAAGTCAAGGAAGGCCCTTCTTTTGTCCCTTAGCGGCTGGCGTCACAACCAGAAAAAAGTGGGGGTGGGGGGGGGGAGAGAAAGGTCGACCCCCCCAAAAAAAAACTGACCCACTCCAAGTCCTGGTCCCCCCCCAGATCGTCTATTCTCTCCCTCCCTCCCCCTCTCCCCCCAATTTTGGGAGAGGGAGTTATAGAGCTGAGGCATTTTAACTAATATCCCAACTGTGGGGACTTAACTCCAAGTCCTGGTCCCCCCCCAGATCGTCTATTCTCTCCCCCCCCCTCTCCCCCCCAATTTGGGGAGAGGGAGTTATAGAGCTGAGGCATTTTAACTAATATCCCAACTGTGGGGACTTAACTCCAAGTCCTGGTCCCCCCCAAGATCGTCTATTCTCTCCCCCCCCCTCTCTCTCCCCCCCAATTTGGGGAGAGGGAGTTATAGAGCTGAGGCATTTTAACTAATATCCCAACTGTGGGGACTTAAGGACGAAAGCCTTACATTATTAGCCCCCACACTCCCCACTCCCCCGACTCATTCTTTTTTTTAAAAATTCAATGTCGCGAGTCAAGTTAAAAATGTAGGGGCGCTGACCGATTCTGTGGCGATCGGTGTAGTGAGTGGACGGACGGTGGTTCGCAGATCTCGGAACATCGCCCAATACTTTCCGACTTCTAACCAGGATTTTAAAGCTTCCCCCAGTCGCTCGAAAACAACACGATGTGGGGGGGGGGAGAAGAAGAAGGGAAGGGAGGCATTTTTCTTTTTACTTCAGTAATGTATGATGCCTGGAAATGGAATTCCTTTGAGCATAAACAAAAGTGGGGGGGGGGAGAGGGGGAGAAGAGCCGTAAGTCGGCGAGTTAATCGATTACAAGAAAGAAAACGATCAAACAGAAGAAACGCGTCTTCGTCCGACTGACGGGGCGAATCTAGGAGGAAAGAATTGATATTAAAACAAACAAACAAAGCTAATAATATTTCACGAAAATCCTTCCGTTTTTTCATGTCGTCCGTCGTCTAGTTTCTTTTTTTTTTTAAAGAAAAAAAAAAAAGATTTCTCTAAAAGTGACGATGAATACATTTTAGAGAGAGAGAGAGAGTAATGGAGCTTTTAGTCACAAAATTTAGCAGCGGAATATAAATAGAATTCTATTTTGTAGTCATTCTGGAAAAATAAGACCATCAGAAAAATTAAAAAAAAAAAAATGTTCTTTTTAAGTTGAATATTTAGGTGGTCAGAAAAACAAAAGGAAAAGAAAAAGAGCCATTGTTGCCGACTCCTGATTTATACGACGAACAAACAAACAAAGAAGAATCAATCTTTTTTGCAAAACAGTGACCTGCAAAAGTTCAGAAATTGATATTGACAAAGAATGCTAAAAGCGATTTTATTTCTTTGAATTTAAACACAGTGCAATGCTATTGTGACTGGCAACTATTTGTTAATCCTAGTGGATAGATAGTCTTGTTATTATGAATGCTGATCAGAATCTGTTATTTTTAAAAAATGAAATTAAATAGAAGTTTTCTTTTAAAAACGATCCTTTAAACACTAATGACAACAGAAAAGCTTGCAACTTGTGTTAGGCTACTTAGTTCCAAGACACAGCTGCTGCTTGGTCAGAATTACTCCTGAGGAGTTATATTGGGAGTAGGAAAAAAAACAACAACAATGTATGGCTTGCTAATAGTAGTACTTGTTACACCTCTTCCAAACCTAATTAGGTATCTTTATAACACAAAATAATGTGTTTACCATCAAAATGTACAAGAAATAAATTTAAACACTAATCAGAATTATTCAAAACATTTGATCCTTCAGTTTTGAAACTCAAATTTGTTATTTGCTAATCTTTAGTGTGGATGTGTTATGCATAATTTCTTAACTGTCTTCTTTGTCTTCCCTCGAAACTGACATGACTTCACGGAGTTATTCTTTTTTATTGTTTGCCTTTTAAATCAGTATGCTGATTAACTAACATTGGCACCAGTGAGGTCAGTAAATAGACTGATTTTTAAAACAGTCATTTGAGCAGCAATCAGTGTAGCTGTGAATAAGACTTTTGCTGTAGGTGCTCAATGTTTTTGACAAGTTAGCCATTTATTGTTGTTCATAACTCTCACTTCAGAGGCCTTCTTGAATGGTGTTGGTTCCGGCAGTACACACTCTGGCTTGTATGGCACTCCAATCGGGCACCAGCAGACCAGCAGACAGACTTTGTCGCAGATGTTGGCACCGCCTGGGTGCCTAAAAGCAGAAAAACATGATCCAGTCGTCTCTGAGAAAACCAAATACTCAGAGTCATCAAAGAGATCTGCCACGGCAGAGTGGAACCGGCAGGTGCGGGGTGGTTTCCCATTGTCAGACACAAAATATGGGAAGTATTCTGAGAAGGACTCGAGTCGCAAGCATGACCATGGCAAAGAGCAAAAGAAGGCATATCAGACAGACTTTCACAAAGAGATGCAAAGCTGGACAAAGGACTCCAATGTTGAGTCTTGGAACAGGTGCCAGCATATCTCTAAATGCGAGGTGTCTGAAGCTTTGCCAGATATGAAAGCAAGTGAGCATGTGTGTATACAGACAGAGGCATCTCGCCTTTCTAACGTGGGAAGATTGACCAATAGTGCGGACTATGACAATAAGATGGTCTTGAAGCATGCAGCAATTGTGAATATTCCGTCCCCAGGACAAATGTGCCCTGCTGTGATATCCCAGAACACACCAACAATGACTCTTACACCAAACACTTGTCATACAGTGTCTACAGCATCCCCACACCATGTTGGTTCAGTATGTAGTGTGTTCTCATCCAACAGGCCAGTTACTTCCAGTTTTGTTGCCCCAGGTACGTGAAATGACTGCATATTCTATCCATTGAATTTCCTTTCTCATGGGCATTTACTTCATAACTGAAATTCATTGATGGTTTAGCAATCCAAAATTATCTGTTTGCACTCTTATTCTTTAATTTACACCCATCACATCTTTCAAACTATTTGGGTAATTTATCTGCTGTTCATGTGTCATGCTGGGGGAGTAACAGTTCAATCTACAGGCAAGGTTGTCAGGGTCTGGGTGCATATTTTTTTCCAAATGGCTGAGCATTATAATGAAATCTTGTTTTTATATGGCTTGAAGTATGCAGCAATGAGGAAACTTCTGTGAATGTTCTTAAATTCTGTATCATTGAGCTCCATTGTCAAGGTTCCCAAAGTGTACACTGCAGTAACCTGGCTAGCTAGCAGGCTTTACCCATCCCTCCAACTCTTCTGAGTGACCCTTGTACTGAGGAGCTCTCTGTGGACTAGCCAGGTGGCTGTAGTCAAAACACTGGTCAAGGGACTACAAGAAGAGAGAGATTATTAGCTTGAGTTTGTATGGGTTTTGAATAAGTAGGCTTTTGTTTACCAGACAATCATTTTATGGTTCATGATTTTTCAATTACTATTTTGACTAAAAAGAAAAAAAACAGGAACAACAAGAGTACATACTCAATTGTAAATAAAATAACATACTGTAGCCTTTTGTATAGTTTGGAAGTACTCTGAACAGTTTAAGTTTTAGTAGTGTGATATATGAGAGAGACCGGTGACTTTCACATTTAAGAATTCTCTTTAAATTTGGTGTTTTAAAGTTCTTAATGCTTTGCACCTGCAGTACTCAACATAATAATAGGAACATCTTTTGGCAGTGAGGTACCAAGGCTATACTTTCCCTAAGCAGTTTTGGTAACATGGGAGATTTAGAATGAGAGTGAGCTTAGCTATATTTGGTAGCTGCTGTTCAGTCAGCCAAAACTAATTTTCACTGGCTATCTGTTTTTGAAAATAACTTTCTTCTTCAGATCCTGAAAACAACAAGCTGTTGTCTTCTGTCCATCCATCGTCAACGCATTCCTTTTCCTGTGGAAACCTTTCTCAGAAGACTTTCCAAGAAGGCAGAAGAGTTTCCGCGGCTATTTATACCCCACAAAAAGCTGCTTCATCAGACCTATCTTCCTCTTTCCACTCGCCTGGACGAACTAAAATTTGTGATTTCAAAGTAAAGTCAGAAAAAACGGAGCACGAACACTACTCCTGTCGAGAGAGTTATGGCCCTGCTGTTGTGGATACGTGTGAGCAAACGGTAAAAATGGAAAAGCAGCTGTCTCCATGCATTTCGTCACGGAGCAAGCATGAACGTGGCAAAAAGTCACAGCAAAAGTTGCCAGATCGACACTTTGGTTCTCAGGCTAGCATCCGCCACAGTAACGGTAGCCCCACTTTGGAAAAAAGGCCAAAACGTGAGTCTGTCGATCGTGGTGAGACAAGTGGTCCAGATTCCCATGTAGATGATGCCAAAGCAAATAATGAACGGCTGAAACTAACAGAAGTGGTGCTGCCAGAAATGAAACATCGCGAACACAAATGTCGGGGTCCGCAGAATGGCATCGCGTCTGGCAACACTCGCTGTCGGAATCAAGTCACAATCCTTGACCTTAGTCTTCCTCGCAAGACTGCTGAAAATGTCCCATCAATGTCAGTGCCATCATCATCGGTCTGCCCTTCAGCTGTTGTCACGAGCCAGCAGATGCCCACGCCGAGCCTGCTTAGCAAGGTTAACCCACCACCAACCCATCAACCAAAGTCAGTCTCCACAAAATCAAATCCGTCAGTCGCTTGCAAAGACGAAAACAAAAGGCACCATCGAGAACCAAGGCCACCTAATCAATCTCTGGATAGGTCTGTGCTGCACATGCAAGAAAACAAGAGGGAAAATCCTGAGAGCAGCATGTCAAATAGCCCATCGAGCATGTCAGCACGGTCATCAAATCTGACCCACAAGGTGCTTTCAAGAATACAAAATTCCAACAACTACACAACTTCAAACAAAGCCAAGAAAGGCAACTTTGATATCACAAAGGGAATTGCTCGAGCTGGGTCTGCTCCACCATCATCTGCAGTGTGTAAGTTGGCAGATGATGGGCGTGCATGCTCAGCACCGGATACCACTGGGACTTCTTCTGGAAAGGCTGATGATCAGGCAGCGATGACAGGTAAGAACCCAAAAATGAACATTGCTGGAAGTTTCTACATTTAAAACAACGACAAAAAAGTCTTTTATTTGTTTTTTAAGTTATTAAAATACAGCTAGTATGTTCTTTTAAATGTTTAAAGAGTCTATATTTTAACTTTTCTTAAAAATGTCATCTTTAAATAAAAAGACTGCAAGACAGAGATTTGTCTGTCTTTCTCTGTTCCTCAGTCTCTCTCTCTCTCTCATGCACAGACACAAACTCGTTAAAATTTGATAAAACAAAAAATCTCAATTGATAGGCATCTCGTTTTAAAGAGTTATTAATTATCTGATCACGCTTTACTTCGTTACTACATCCAAAACACTTAGACCAGCTCAAACGACTAGGGGGGGGGGGAAGAGAAGAAAACGAGGAATGCTCTACAAAAGATCTGCAAAAATAATGCCAATGCACACCAAAAACAGTCCTCAGGGCTGAGCCCCGATGCTGATGGGAGAGGAAAAAAAACAGGATTAGATAGGCTCATTAGTCACAGTTAATAAGGTGATGGGGAGTTGCCAAAATAACTCTTATTAATGTCTGTAAATAGCACATCACTAATATCTTCACGTCCTTAGCTTGTTTTAGTTATTAATACAATTACAGGGCATCTACTGGTTTCTAAAGTGGAAGCTGAAATTCTAAGTAATTTGGTGTGAACTATCTCACTAAATTCAACTTAGTAGCTTGTTTGTTTGTTTTTTTAAAATATAATTCATTTCAGAGTTACCTTCTCTTATAAGCCAGCTCTCCTGTAATTGTTCGAATGGTACATTTTATCAGTAAATTAAACCGGGAGAAATTTAGATTTTTGAGACTCCAGCTAAAATATGCTTCATGCTTATTGTCAGTTTTATGAGAATAAAATTTTTTAATAATTTTATTTTCCATTTTTTTTTGTGAACTTCACTTTCATTTAATCAGATCTTTGTATGAATCATGGCACAGGAACTTTATTCCATACTATCAGCAAAGTAGGTATTTGTGTTATTAATTTGTCTGCTTTTGAATTTCTTAGCTGGAAAGACACTGTAGGAATGTTAGTTTTGGTTTGATTTTAAAATAATGTTTTGTTGTTGATCAACTGTAACCCCCTCTCAACATTAAAGACGCACCCACCCAGTTATATCTGTCTATCCATATAAATCTCATTAAACCTAGATTACAAAAAAAAATCAAATTTGAAATGAAATGAGAAAACCAAATTAGTAGAAGAAGAAATAAAATTGTACAAAAATGTTTTGAACTCTTTAAATTAAAAAAAAAAAAAAAATCAGTAACTTTAGCACAAAATACAAGAGAGAAGAGAGAAGAATATGCAAAGAGCCGGTAAGAGAGACATGAGATGAAAAAAAAATTGACCTTTTGTCAAGAAAAATGGTAGAAAATTTGTATTGCTTTGAGAGAACTAGATGGAACTAAAGTTTCACCTACAAAGATAGGATGGTGTTAAGAAGAAAAAGAGAAGCAGTAATTAAAAAATTTTACATAATCAAATGTTTGACGTAGATATTGAATTGCCAAATGCTTGGTATTACTGTATGGATTACTTCAGATGATAAAATATAGCTTGTAATACTATTATTACTATTACTTATCCCCCCCCCTCCCTGCTGGTTCATTAGACTATTGATTATGCTATAAACTGGCCTGACAGTGAGTGTTGGCAGTATTGATATCAGATCAGTTGGTCTGTTAACTCACTACTGGTTGGTTACAAATTGAAAGAAGAAAACGAACTTCCTTAGATTTCTCAGATAAAAGCTATCTGTTTATTTGCGTGGACTGTGCCATTTCAGCTATTGAGCATCCATGCTTATTTTCAGCATAATTCATTGCTCTCTTGCTAGTGGCCGTTCTGAAAAGGCATTTGACGAAAGGAAGGAAAGTCATAACATCAGATAGCACCTTTTCTTATCACAACACCGGCACTTGGCATTCTGCTGCACAGAAGCTATAAACTCTCACTACAGAGATAAAAATGCCTGGAAACCGCATGCACGTTTTATTTTCCCGGGTTTTTAAATCTTCATATTTATGGATCTTTTCTCTAAATAGACTTCTGCGCCTGGCAGCAAAAATTGTTAGAGACACTAAAAAACAACAACAAAACACAAAGAATCCACGGTAATGCTGTCAAACACAGCCCTGAGCGCACCTGTTCAGTTAGGCACGTCAATTAGAAACAGCTAACAGCACGTTCTCTCCTGTTTTTTTTTCTTTCCTTTCTTAAATTATATTGTTTCTTGAAGTATTGTGCTGAAGTCTAGAATGCTAAGTGTTTGTTTAGCCAACTTATTTTGGTACCAATCATTAGTGTTGCCTTTTCTCTCTCTCTCTCTCTCTCTCTCTCTCAAAGTAAACAGTTTAAAGGTGAACCAAACTGGCAGTCAAAAGTTCGTATGCAAAACATTTCGTGAACATTAAAAAAAGAATTTTTTTTAAAGTTATGGTGCTAAATGATCTCACCAACTTTTGCGCAGGTTTTAACATTTTGGCCTTGTAATGTTGCTCTTGAGAATTAAAATAATCTCATTTAGTTTGGGTTTTTTTCGGAATATAAAGCAAGGAGGTGAGAAGTCTGGTCAGGGGATTTTTTCCCTTCCCCTTTTCCTAAATCTCTGTTATAAAGAAAAGTATTTGATCAAAATGCTACGTTAATTTATAAAGGGGAATAAAAAGATTTTAATTAAAGGGAACAACAAAAAGAATATTGCACAGTATTTTTTTAAAAAAAATTGTGTTTAGTTCAGTTAGTTTTAAAATATTTGGTTTTGATAAATTGATTACATCTTGAGTTTTCTTAGTTGAAAAGAGAAATTTTTTTTTGCATAATTGACAGCCAATTTATTACAGTAATAATGAATCTTAATTAAGTGGTGTTGTGTCGGATAAAGGCAAAAAAGTAGCCCAGCCACAACAAAACCAACAGTGGCCTAATTGATTAGTCGCTACTAATGGCATACATCTCAGAATATTTATGGGATGCTGTAAATTGCTTAATAAACTCAGATTGGTGTTGGTGCTGTTGATCCAAAGTTTTTCTGGTATTTGATAATTGCAACAATTGTTTGAAGATTAAGTAACTTGCGGAAATAGGAAGTCAGTTGGCAATGTGGAAATGCTTGTTTTTGTTACTGAATTGCAAATTTATGTAATGTGATGATGGACTCGACAAATATTACATCTTAAAGCAAACCAGTTTTCTTTCTTTCTTTCTTTCTTTGGTTAATGCAGATTCTAGATTATTGCTTGTGAACAATAAAAAAAAAATACATCTTCTGGGTCTCTCTAGCTTTGTTCCTTTGTATTTATGTCACTTTTTATTTAGACACTACTAACTGTACTGGAACTTCTGCCACTATTCCAGAAATAATAATAATAATCATCATCTTTCTCTCTCTCCATTCTTCCATCTCTCTCTTTCTCTCTCTTCATTTCTCCATCGCTCCATCTCTCCTCTCTCTCTCTTCCCATTTCTCCATCTCGCTCTCTCTCCATTCTTCCATCTCCTCTCTCTCTCTCTCTCCAATCTCTCCATCTTCTCTCTCTCTCGCTCTCCATTTCTCCATCTCTCTCTCTCTCTCTCTCCATTCTCCATCTCTCTCTCTCTCTCTCTCTCTCCATTCTCCATCTCTCTCTCTCTCTCTCTCATTTCTCCAGCTCTCTCTCTCTCTCTCTCTCTCCATTCTTCCATCTCTCTCTCTCTCGCGCTCCATTTCTCTCCTCTCTCGCTCTCTCTCTCTCTCTCCATTCTTCCATCTCTCTCTCTCTCTCTCTCCATTCTTCCATCTCTCTCTCTCTCTCCATTCTTCCATCTCTCTCTCTCTCTCCATTCTTCCATCTCTCTCCTCTCTCTCCATTCTTCCATCTCTCTCTCTCTCTCCATTCTTCCATCTCTCTCTCTCTCTCCATTCTTCCATCTCTCTCTCTCTCTCTCTCCTTCTTCCATCTCTCTCTCTCTCTCTCTCCATTCTTCCATCTCTCTCTCTCTCTCTCTCCATTTTCCATCTCTCTCTCTCTCTCCATTCTTCCATCTCTCTCTCTCTCTCCATTCTCCATCTCTCTCTCTCTCTCTCTCCATTTCTCCATCTCTCTCTCTCCATTTCTCCATCTCTCTCTCTCTCTCCATTCTTCCATCTCTCTCTCTCTCTCTCTCTTCATTTCTCCCCCCCCCCTCTCTCTGTCTGTCTGTCTGTCTGGTTTGTTTTTGGGGAGATTTGCTATGAATTTATGATTTTATTGTTATTTATCTGGCACGAATAAGATTTGCTTTTAGTTCAGTTCACATGTCTGGATTTCATAGCAACTTTCTGCAGTTTCTCATCAGTTCAGATGATCTTAATCACCACTAGAGCACTTAATCTGTAGGGATTGAGAAATAGAGATCCCCTCCCCCCAAAAAAAAATAGAGATAATTTAAGTGAGAATTTATCAAATAAACATGCAACTTTTGCTCTGGACCATGTTTGCCTCTCTTTTTTTGTTTTGTTGTTGCTGCTGCTGATTTTACTTAGCTTTCTGTTTCTTTCCCTGACAACTGCATGTGACTGAATGGACATGACGACAAGTCTGCTATTCAGTGGTGAAAATTGAGATTTTCTCCTGGTTTAATTCTATAATTAATCGTAAATCTGTCATACATTAGTGCGGAAGTTGTCTTTGTGGTGCACGCTATGCACCAAGTGTGATTAGAGAGAAAGAGGCCTCTGTCTGTCTTTCATCAGGAACAAGCATATGATCAATAGGCAGTGCCCACAAGGGTCCATTTAAGGGTAATACTCGGCTAATAGTTAGAGGGGGGGGTGGGAGGCTAACACTACTCATGCATGGTATTCTATATACTAAATGATTTCGCTTATGTTACAGGATTGGGTATTCCAGTGGGGATTGCTGTTGCGACGCAGAGACAAGAACTGTCAAGAGCACATCCAGGTAATGAAAGTTTTCCATGTTTTGGTTACCATGTGAACTTCAGATGGCCTTGAGTTTAGCAGAAAAGAAAGAGAGGAAAATTGTATGCTGCTTGTTTAGCGAGACACACCCCCCCAAATAAGCTCGGCTGTTTCTATTTAGCCTTTTGTTGTTGTTTTTTTCAACAACAAATTTTCAAATAAATCCTGAGGGGGAGAGGGCATCCATTCCTTAAACCCAATAAGGAAATTTTGGAAAAAAAAGAAGTCATCTAATTATGAAAGTCTCTCTCTCTCCCCTCCCCTCCCCTCCCCTCCCCTCCTCCCTTTCTGCGCGTGTCTAAAGTGTCATAGTTAAGGGTTTCACAAACTACAGGCGGTGCTAGAGTAGGAGAAGCTTACAGTAGAGGGTTAATTCAAGCTCTTCCCCCATCGCGCTAACCAGGTATTTTACTACTACTTGTAAGTAACACACTGCCAATCCCTTCCGTTCTTAGGAGAAATATGGTCCAGCGAATGTCTGTTTGCTTCCCATTTACAGCATGACATCTTTTAATGATCTTTCCTTTAAATGTCTAGTTCCAAAATTAAAAACAAAAAAAAAAAAGGTGAGGGAGGGACAGACAGACAAATTTAAGGCTAAAAGAATAGATTGTGTGGAGCAGTCAGACAGTTCCACAGGTAATAACAACCAGAAATCAAGTTAAGGGAAGAATATGCAGTCAAACTTGATAAAAACATGAAGTTGGATAATTTCTAATAATTTCATACCATCAACAGGAGTCTATCATTAGATTTATGCTGAATATAATCAGCATACATTTTAGAAAATTAATAATACTTTGATAAATGGAGCCATTTTGAAAAAAAAATGGTTTATTTTAAAATCTACTGGGAAAGTGATCCTTGAGAACTATAACGCATTCTACTGCTGCGACTACAAACTGGCTCTTTCTGTTAAGGAAAAAAGAAGAAGAGAGAACCTGTATTCATCACCATTATTGTCATCCTGAAATTAAGTTGCAATTGTCATGAAAATATTTTTAAAAAGTTTCAGATGATAGTCCTGTATTTTATTTATTTTTTTTTTAAAAAATAAAAAAAAAAATGAAATATGAATGTCAGTCAGGATAGCTTGGGAAGGGGAAGTGTGCTTATCTGCATCTAATGCCTGCTAATGCAAAGATTTAGCTTTTTTTTGTTTGTTTTAAAAAGGTTTAGCTATATAATAGCTCAAAGAGGATCCTGATATCTGGAGGACTGGATTTTGTTTAAAGACTTGGAAAAAGAAATGTGCCTGTGATACATAGTATTTCTTAAAATAGTTGATACATTCTCACATCCTCTCTATCTCTTCTCCTCCCCCCAACCCACCCACTTACCTGTCAGTAACAACACAAAACAACAATTTGGTAGATATGTGTGAACTGTATCTTTTAAAGAATCTTTTATTTTCATTTATCTGTCTTTTAAATGCAATTACTGCAGTTTGCTGTTTTTTTTTTTTAAAAAAAACTTTTTATGCATGTCAAAAATAACATTAATATAGCAAAGTTTAGATTATGTACAATAAAAACAACAACAAACATTTACAATCATCATTATGTGGTAGGTGTTAAACTGGAAAATGTACTTTCTTAAAATGATTGAGTTTATTGTCAACAAAACATTAGTGTTGGCTATTACTAGAGTTAGTAGAATAACTTTCAGACATTAAATCAAAGAAATCTTAGTTCTGGTATATAGTTTTGCTTAGTCACACCTTGATTTGTGATGTGCAGGTGTGGAGACCTTATTTAAGGAAAAAAATATTGATTTTTCAGAAAGCTTTTAACTGAGTTTGTTTAGAATGTTCACAGGCTTTAAGCATTTAGAGATTGCAAATATTAGATTTAATCATTTTTGGTCAACTAAAAAATAATAGTTAAAACTTAACAGGGGTTTTAATTATAAATTAGCTAAGTTTAATATTTGATATTTGAACAGGATTGTATTAAAGAAAAAAGGAACAAATTTCCAGATATAGCACGATCGCAAATGATTATAAAGATCTATTAAGTTTGTTTTGGTGTTTTCATCCACCGTCCCATTTAGGTTTTGTATAAGACATTAATCCCAGAGACAGTTTATTGCTGTTGGATTTCCTAAAGACCTTGACCTCCAAAAGTTAGAACAGGGTTTGTTCACGAAGACGAATCCTAGAAATTAAAGCATATTTACATGTGATAATAAATGTAAAAAAAACAAAAGTTAAGTTGCAATTACTGAAGTATTATTATATGTTGAAGATTTGTGGAATAGATGGGCGGGTGAGCAAGCCAAACATTCTGCCAGCTGTCAGTTCATTTTCATCTGCAAATACCTTGATAAAATCTCCAGAGGTAAGCCAGTCACTAGCCTAACAGTGTTCTAACCCAGCTGCTACCAGAGATACCTGTAGTCTGACCCTTGCACTGCCTCATTAGCCATTCAAAAAGATGACAGACACTGCCGCCAGCCATTCTTTTAAACCGATAGCAGCAGAGTCCGTCTTACATCGGTTTCCAGTAAGCAGTCAGTTTGCTTTGATTGCTGACACAGGCTGAGCACTAGTCAAGAAGAGAGAGTTGCTGTCACGTACAAACATATTATGAATGAGGAAAACAACAAAAAAACCAACCTATACATGAATTAAACTGATGGCGGGCTGTCAGTCATTGAATTGTTGAAAGTAAGATTTGCAGATCACTGCTACTGGAATTCAGTCAGTAGATTTTGAAGTTATCCATCATAGTCATGAACTTCAGAGAGTCCTTTGCACAAATTTAACAATGAAACTATGAAAACCGAGCTTTGAATTTTTTAAATAGCTAATGTTAGTCTACATTTACTCTCTCCACCATTTCTGAGAAAAAGAGAAGGAAATTAAGGGATGCCATTTGATGGCGATGGAGGGATATAAAAAGAAAAAAAGAATCGGTAGCTTGTTTTACGTGCTACCTGACACTAACTACATACATTGGCCGTGACAGTAATGTTCAGCACAATCCATTAGAATATATTAAAGTTTACGATGATTTAGCTTCTCTTCACTAATTTCCTTTGTCTACTTTAATTCTTACGCTCTAACATTGACAATAAATAATTTGTGTAATATATAATTGCACTCTTCTGCTTGTTATTACGTCTCTGAGCAGATATTTTGTCATCGTATTTCTAGAGTTAGAAACCAGTATTAATTCAGATAGTTGTAGCAGCGTTTTATCGGAATATGTAGATTTAAACAGGATGTTTGGAGACGACAGGTAATTCTTCATGATTGTGGGCTCTCTCTCTCTCTCACTGATAAAGAATAGTAATACAACTGATGAAGAGACTGTATTGATTTTCTTACTGCTCAGTCATCAACTTATTAACTGTATATAAATGGCAACAGCAAATATAGGAAGGTATACTGATATACCCGTTATTGTAAGATCTGTATAGAGGCTCCCCCCCCTTTTTTAAGGATAGATTTAGATGTCTATTTAAATCCTTGGATTTTAAAAAAAAATTGAATTCCTTGTGATTAGAATATGCTTACCTGCAAAGGCCACTGGATATTAAAGTGCAGAGAATTCTGGGTGGGATGATCCTGTTGCATCACGAATTATTACTGCTGCATCAAAACATTGTGCTTTTATTTATTCAGCAGATAGCAAATGAAACATTCTGAAGATGGGGAGCTCAGATGCCAATTAAAGATACTTTAAAAACCATAGTATCTTCATTGCATACTGGTGCTGTATGAAAATTCTGTCTGAGATTTACATTCAGTATATTGTGTGCATGTTTTTTTTTTAAACAGGTGGGAATAAAATAAAGAAATAGAGGTTTGTGCCGCTAAATGGCAATTGTTTCAGGGTTAATAGAATTAGAAGTATTTCGTTTTTAGTGTTGTTAAATACCAGTAAACAAAACTTTCTTATTTTCACAGCCTTTTCTGATTTAGAAATTTAATAATAATAATAATAATAATAATAATAATAATAATATAATAATAATAATGACAAAACATATCACCATTCAATTCATTTTAATTAATTTGTATCTTTATTTTGTTTTCTGACAGAAAAGCAATCTTTGCAGGACAGCACGGGACACGATAGCTTACCCGATAGGCATTTAGAGCAGGACCAGATCAAATCTGAGGTGCAGAGTGAACGTGATATATTAAGGTAATGCATTAAAATGAATCAGCTTATCCTCTACAGAAGTGGTCTTCCTTGGGTTAACACAAAAGAGTTTAACAACAAAAAAAAAAAAAACAATGACAACAGTTTGATCATCTCACCAGATTAAAGTTCTAAGCTCGTGTACTCGGATTGCAGATACATTAAAAGATAAAAACGACGACGACAAGGATGTACAAAAAAATTATAGAGCGTAATCCTAAGTTAGATTACATAGTAAGTTTGCGAGCAAAGTGTTGTTACTACCAACCTGGCTCCAGATAGACTTAGCACCATGCAAAGGCATTGATTATTGCCTGCGGTTCTTGCCAGTAACGAGGACTGATTGGCTTTACAAATGTGACCTCATAAGTGTGCAGAAAGGAAGATGTCAGCTGCTGCTATCTATTTTGAAGTAGTCCTTTTACACTTGCAGTATGGCTTTCATGTATTATTAATGATAAATACCATTGTTGGTAACTACTACAGAGTACTCTGGACCGGTCTCGATGGTTTCTCAGGTGAACGTTGATGCCTTTTCTATATCAAACAGTGAACAAAGCACATGTTGGAAAATTCTCGTTACCTTTTCGTGCTCTCTGCATCTATGCCACATCATGCGCACAATTTTGCACTTATTCCTCTTCGTCTTTAGAAAAAGAACCAGCTGAAGAAGAATTATTTAGAATGATTGGGCTACTATCTCATCCCATGTGTACAAAATCCTTGGGTTCTTGACAGCAGTTTCTAAGGCTTAGGGAGGGAATAGCTTGGTGAAGGATGGGGTTAGAACAAGTACTGTCTTGGTACTTTAAAGTCTGAAAATGTATTTGAGGACACGTTCAAAGAAACAAAACAAAAAAAAAAGGTACTTTCATGCATTTTCTTGTGCTGTCATGAATCCCATTTAAAAAGGAAGTTTTATTTTCATAATACAGAGTTAGTGTCTATCAAAGTGTCATAAGAAATAAGTTTAGAGAATCTGCATGCTAAGAGGTTTGTCCCTGTACGAACCTGGATGTGGTTATGAGCCCATAATTATCGCTGACCCCAATTTTTTTTTTTTTTTACATTTTGTTTTTGTTTTTGTTTGTATTAGAAGTGAAAGCTGATGTTCTTTTAAGACGCCAGGGACGGAGATACATCCTGGCGCACCAGCCTGTTTTCTTCATATTTGTACGAAAACTTGTGTATGTTGGGTTACGACCAGTCACCCGTGCTGCATGCGTTAATAAAAAAAAAAAAAACTGGGTCCAAGGGGAGAATTTCTGAGCCCATGTCAAGTACACCAGACCACTAAGAAGAAACCCCACACCTTCATGAGTTGTCAGACTTGACACATTCTTCCTCCAGTGGACTTACCCTGTCAGGGGACCTGGATATAGGGTTGTTCACCCAGGGACCCCCTCCCTGCCCTCTGTCTCTTTGTGGTTGGTCTAGCATGACTTCTTCTTGTGCCCAAAACAACACCTTTTATTTACGTGTGTCAGTTCAACCTGGCAGATCATTAGACAAGTAATAAGGTAAACAAGAAGGGCCCCCCCTTTCCAGACCACATACATGCATGCCAGCAGTACAAAAGGTTATCAGATTTTTTTTTTTTTTAATGCATACAGTGACCTTTGCCACTGGCAATGAACTCTCTGGCCTTTACTGATGAACTTAGCAACAACATGGCAGGGGTGGCATAATTTTAAAAGGACTAATTTACAGATTTTTTGTTTAAAAAGAACTGTTGCTTGAATCTTCATCACTGTTCATTAAAACTTTGAATTTCTACTGGGGTTTTGAGCAGTAGTGTTACAAATATTTTCATTGTGCATAGAAATGTTGCAACTTCCACATCGGAATACAGCTCTGTGCAGGAAATCCTATGGTTTCCTTCAGTAAACTTACATCAATAAAGGTCAGAAAATGGACGGTTAGTAAATGTACTTTAAAATGACTTTTAAAACTCTCACACTGCATCTGTCCTTTTAGCTTGCATTATGAAAATATGACTTGGACTTGAGTAATCTCATAAATCACAGTTTCAAGAACAAAAATGCACTTATATTTTATAATTGATATATCTGGATTTTTTTTTCTCTCATGTCACAAAAAAAAAAAGAAAAGAAAAGAAACAGTTTGACATATCTGCCTACCTGGAAATGGCACCTGATAATTTCTTTAAAATTAGAGACCAAAACTTTTTTTAAATATCTTTTTGTGGTGAATGCATGAGTGGTGCGTGTGAATGTTCGTGTATGCATGTGTATCTCCGAGGAGAAGGGAGTGGAGGGTGGTGGCCGAAGTCGTGTAGGGGCCAAAACCCGGTGTGGAGCAAGCTCCCGTTAAGGCCTAAAAGGCCGGGTTGAGGCGCCGAAACACCTTGTGTAACTGGCCGCCTTGGCGGCTAGGGTTGGGGGTGCGAATGTCCCCTGTTAGAGTGACCGCTTCCCCATCCAAAAACCAATCTTGGGAAAAAAGGCCTCAGCACATCAAGTCCGAAACCAGTCTCGACGCACCTAACCTCAGCATTTATTTCTCTCTTTTTTGTGTTTTGTTTATAATTTGCTGATATATCTTTAACTTATAAGCTCTTCTCCGATTTTTCACATCGGCCTCTTCGAAAATGCTGTGGTATACTGATGTCATGTCTCTCTCTCTCCCTGTCTCTCTCTCTCTCTCTCTCCCTGTCTCTCTCTCTCTCTCCCTCCCCATCTCTCTCTCTCTCTCTCTCCCCCTCCCCGTCTCTCTCTCTCTCTCTCGCATTTTTACATTTCCATTTTTAAAAAAATATTAACGGGAAGTAAAGTTTTTAAGAAGTTTGAAGTAGCTGAAGACTCCACCAGTTGTTAGTGGGGGAGGAAAGAAGACAAAAAAAGTCACCTTGTTGTTTTATAAATGAAACAGTCGAAGATTACTGTCATCATCCAAGGTACCGTTGTATTGGGGGGGGGGCGGAGGAAAGAAAAGAGAGAATAAGGTACATCTGTACAATAAAATAATCTTTGCTTTCTGAAAATATTTTGTGGAAAGATAAAAATTCTGGTTTCAATAATAGTTTGTCTTTTTTTTCAGGCAACCAAAAAGTAGCTGTTTGAAGCAAAATACCACAACAAATGGCGGACAAGATATGCGAACTGATCTTGGATCCAACCTGATTATTACAGGTAGGTTAATCAGGGATTTGCTTGTCTAAATTAATGATACATATATCAAGTATTATATTGTCAATTCAGAAAAAAATTTCACATTAAATTTTGTTAATCAAGTTAACTGTTCCATGGGAAGACAAAACAGAAGAGGTGAATGAAGGGAAAGGGCCTTTTGCCAAGAAATCCAGGTGAAAGGATGGAAAGTGAGGTTTTGTCCCAGTATAACTAGGTGTGAGAGGACTGAGTACTGGGAAGATCGGTGGGATAAACACTGAAAACCACTGGTTTCTTATCTGGACAGTAGCCATGGCTTAGAAATTTGTACAAGGAGTGGGGAGCATCTAACTAAGTTGATGGACGGTAGGGGACCGATCATTTTCTACTATGCCCACTACACTGAGGGTCTCCTGAATAATAGGCTGGAATTTTAAAGGATAACACACAGCTGAGCATCCATCAGAAGCACCTTGAGTGCATCTGAAAGTGAAAAAAAAAAACAAGTGGATTTTGAAACAAACAAATCACAATTTTTTAAAAACAGAAATAACACCAGCAGTCTTCTTTATGACGTCAGATTTTTTGATGACTGAGTGTTGGCTAATTTGGTTTAAAATCTAACCTACACATTAAAAAATAAAAAAAATTAGATCTGTATAACAATTGTCACGGTTGAGTTTCTGGTCTTTGCCAAATGTAGTTGTTAAAAATTACTCTTGCTTGAGAGTGTTGGACTTAGTGAGAATCTGTATTTTAAATTAACTTTCATGGTTCTCTGATGAGCTTCAAAATAGGTTAATGAAATTTAGAGCAGCAGAACTGACATTTAAATAAAATATAGAACATTGAGCTGGAAACAAAAAAATTTCAATCTTTCCATTTATGACTAGAAGAATTATTAACATTTGCTGTTCATATATTGTTTGTAAAAATGGCATAGTGAGAAAATGAAAAATCCATTAAACATGAAGTAAAAGGGTTTGCCAAATATAAAAAAAATCTTTTTTTTTTTCAAAAATTAAAGTGAGTGTCTGCGTATGCAAATTTATATTTGAGGTTGGTTCAGCTGATCCATTGTTTGTGTATGGTTGTTTTTAGATTTAAAATATTATTCAAAACCTGAAGGAATTTTTCATTATGATAGGCAAGATGCAGCAGAAACAGCTACAAGGTTTATTTTATATATCGTTTCTATTATGAAACTATATTCAGAACATTGTTAAACTACTTGCTAAAGACTGGGATTCATCTTGATTCTGTCTAGTGGTATTGCTACTTTCATTTTTAAACTGGGTGGACATAACATTTCAGAATTTATAAGATGATCAAAACAGTTCTTGAAGACTAATTTCAGCCATGTCTTATGTTCAACAGGGTTGTGGCAGGTAAATCATTTGTAACTATTCCACACTTCTAAGACTGTCAGTTACATACAGTGTAGACTTTCATTGGTTCCAACTCTAACCTTGGAGTTGTTTTTATCTGCATGCAGAGAGCAGAGGGAGGAAGGGTTGGACTGACTGATTATGAATCTGACCCCTCCCTGCCCCCCTGTTTAATTTGGAAGGGGACAGGAAGGAAATAATCAACAGTCAGCTGGAGAAGGGAGCAGATGCTTAGTGCCTTATATCAGCTGATTAAGTTGAAAGGCTCTTTTTTCCCTTTCCAGCATCGTTTTCTCAATTTGCTGGCCAGTGTAAAGCAGCCATGATATTCCATTCTGGTGTGAAGGAGGGGTCTCCTTTTAAAGCTGTGGGTGCCACAAACACAGAACATTTCTGCAGGCTAGGGCAAACAGCCGCTCTTTGATAACGGTTCCTGTGTTCTTGTGACATCTATTCATGTCATTACCATGAAAAAAGTAGGGGGGAATCTAGAAAGTGATAAGTTCGATAATTCTCCGTGACATCTTGTGAGATGAAAGATTCGTAGGAGGTCCGCTTACCGAACTGGCAATTTTCTCATTGTCACTTTTGCTTTGACCCCCCCCCCCCCCCGGGTTGGCTTTAAAGGGAAGTCACTCTTCAGTTTCCATTCGATATTGATTTAGCCAGTCAATTTTTTTTTTTTGTAATATGAATTGCTATTTACAAAAAAATCTCAGCCCCTCAAAAAAAAGAAAAGATTTTAATTGAACAATGATAATTTATAAATAAAACATTTTAAAGTTGCATCAATTTTAGATAGAATAAATTGAAATATAGAAATATATAGGAGTGATTAAGTTGAAAAGCACAGCATCGTTTCTCAAAGTGTTAGCTCAGTGAAAGTTCAACATAATGTTTCAATTTTATTCTCTCCACAGGTAATGGCTCCAATCCATGGCCTGATGAGTCCACATTACGGCACTATGGTCAGTGGCTACAAGCTGGACATCCAGCATTTTGGCTAGGGCAGTCACCTTTTGGCTTTCCACAAGGCATCCCAACCTCTGTTGCGGTTGATCCGAACAATTTACCCATGTCTCCACCAGCTGGTTACAAACTGGCCCATGATTCTCTGACAGGACAGTTTTTCTTGCTGCCAAGCAATTTGGGTAAGTGCCATTGTCTTCTCTTGGCACCACGCAGTGGAGTAGCAGCTTCGTTATGAGGCAGCGGTGAACACAAGTTTTAATGTAGATTAACAAATTTTTCAAAATTTCCTGGACACTAGAAAGAATGCAAATACAAGTTTGATCAGTTTGTTTTCTTGGACAGCGATGTGTCAGCCCCAGAACACTGCCTAGTTATCTACTACCTAGGGTTATTTCAGCCAGTAATCTGCCACTTTTATTCCTCTTTCCTGTTGTTGATCATTTGACATTTCTACTCCATCTGCTAATCAAACAACTCACCTGACTCTTATCTTTCATTTTCGTTGTCTCTCTTAAGGTGACACTTGTAAATGTTACCAACCCCTACCGCTCTATTCTAGCAGGAAGGCAAATTTTTGCCATTTTGACTGTTTTTACGTTGTCAGTAAACATCCCCGATAATTTCCAGCCCCATTCAGTAGACCCCTTGCTTAGCTACAATGAGGTGGATTTCTCTTATCTTGTGTGTATATCTTAAAAATCAGAGCAATATAGCAACAACCTAAGCTTGTCTGCGTTCGTTCAGTAGGTGAAATGTAACCAGTCAGTCTGCATTACTCTTAAACTCACTGGGCATTGATATATTTAAATTAGCAAAATTTTCATTTAATAACTTTTATAGCTACTTCTGTGATCAAGAGAGAACATGGGTAGGTAGTGGAGGCATTTTGTAAGGATTACAGCTACAACTACTAAATCAGATCCTTCAGTACATAGCTATGTGTATATATAGAACTACAGATGTGGGTGGATTATTGTAATATCTGGCAGCCATTTTCTGATGTTATGTCATTGCTCCATTCCATCTAGCAGTGGTTCATGCTGGCTGAAAATTAGCAGCATGTTCACTCAGTCTTCATGAGTTGGTTAGGGTCGGGGAAACTGCTACCGGGACGCCAAGCTGAGCAGACTATGACTGGGATTGAACTTGGACCCTCGGCCTTGGCAGTGCAGTAGCTTAACCTTTGAGACACCAGCTGCTTAATTTCTGTTCTATATGGACGTAGAAACGGATGGTCAGAGGAACATCAGGATTTTTAAAAAAACTTGTATGAAGCCCCCTTTTTTGCCCAGAAGTGTGTGTGTGTGTGTGTGCATGTATAGTGTCTTTTAAAATGTGTGCTTCAGCACTAATCGTGTAGCATTTACCTGGGATACTTTGCCACATTTTTCATCTGATGACCACAGTTTGGCAAAGTATCCCAGGTAAATGCTACACGATTAGTGCTGAAGCACTTCTTAATCTCATTTGAGACTGCTTTGTATTTATTTTATGTCCACTAGTAGTACACGGTGTTCCACTGGTGTAAAAAGATCTGCCCAGGGTAGGGTAGGATGGCCATTGATTGGCTCAGTGGCCGCTAACTTTATCTATCTGGCATGACTTCCTTCTCTTCTTCACCAGCAGCGTGCGAGTTTCCTCTTACGCTGACAGCATGAAGGGTTTTAGTTGGGGGGGGGGATCTCGGCGGGATCACACTCACACTCTCTCACCAGGGTAGAAGAGGCCAGTAAATGGATCCTTACTTTTATATCCATTTCCTGAAAAAGAAAAATCGGAGTTGGACGATGGCTGTGGTCTCACCAAATTCACCAAGATAGAAAAAGTTTAAAGGTAAAATGGTTATGAACATGTCCACAGTTATAACCAACAATGTGCATGATGATGATGATGTTGCCCTTTTACCTAAAAATTACTGACTCTACCTTCTCGGCCTGTGGTTACTGGTGACTGATATGGCTGTGGTGCCTGAAGATGGGAAATTGGTCAGACGCAGGGTGTTGGTAAAGCGCACATTTTCTGATTTTCCTTTTATCATAGTTGTAATGCACTTGCATGTGGTGCAGCCCCCGCACTTGTAATCTGAACTCTTAATGTTGCAGGGAAATCAAGTAAACGCAGAATAAGAGATGGCAGTGATCACCATTAAAGTCAGATGAAAAGTTTGTCAGTCAGGGTTGACTTTTTTGTTGTTTTCCCTTCTGTTAACAGGAAGTTTGGAGTACAACATTTTTGGTGGGGGGGGGTTAAATATGGTTCAATGTCTTTATCTACTTTTGATATCCTTGGGTGTCTTAGAATGGGGAAATCAAAGTGGGTTATTTTCCCTCTTCTGCCTCCTGCCCCTCTTGTAGCAACTAAATGGCACATTGATTGCTTTTCAGATGTGGTTGATCCCAGTCGGGTGTGGTTAGCGGCTGGGACGCATGCCCCCACATCCTACCAGCACCTGGTTGCCCAGCAGCAGTCTTCTCAGGTACAGCAGGCTGTGCTGCAGCAGGAGCGTTCACAGGGCCTTGACTTCACCCTAGCTATGCAACAGTATCAGCAGCAGCTTGAGCAGCAAACTGTCACCTTGCAGACAGCTGCTCTATCACAGCAAACGCCACAGCTACATCAGCATCAGGTAGGTGCAAAGTGATTTGAGAGAGAAAGTGTGAGTGAGTGAGCTAGGTTTAAATGCTCTCTCCTTTATGCATGTCCCTTTTTGTTTTTTTTTTTTTTGGAAGGAATTGGCAAAAGCTGATGAACGAGATGCAAGTGTTTTGCAGCAACACGGAGACCAAGATGACCAGGAAGAGTTGCAGAATTTGGAGAAAATTCCCTCGCCGTCTGCCTCTCCAACTATTGCTGCTGACCAAGATGGAAGTGTTAGCAAAGAGAAGTCCATTATTGTTCCTTCTCATTCTTACATTCCAGGTGAGATTTTCTGATACAGCTGTACTTCTGCCGAAATGTCTTACATGCTGTTCTTATTACTCTGGGGGACTGTCTTGGTAGGACTTTGACATCAATAACGAAAATCCTCTGTGCATTTGTGTGAAAGAGAGAGAAGAGAGAAACCATAAAAGAATAATTTATCTTTCATTGTATCACACAGACTGAAAAAGACTTGTCAGATTGCTGTCATGGATTAGTGCCAGCATAATAGAGTTCACAATGTTATTCAGTCCTCAAATGCATCGCCACTAATTCAGAATTTCATTGGTACAGGTGAAAAGATCCCACATGTGAAACAAAAAATTGCAAGGTAGTGTAGTGGCCAATGTCAGTGTTGAGTATGAATTAAGGTAGCTTGGTGTTGTGTTTATCAACCTTTTGTCATTTATAGAAAAGAAAAGCTATGGAAAATTGCCCATTCGCTTAGTCTAGGATGTCAATTTTAGTAGATTTAATAATAAAGAAACTAGGATTAGGGAAAGATAGAATGCTTTCTTTGAATCCTGGTCTTTGTGGTGCCTTTGTTCGGGTTATTTGTTAGATATCAAACCTTGTCATTCCAATGTCTGTTTTTATTTATATATATTTTAAAATCATCTTGGAGTCCTTTTGGGGGCCAGCAATCTGCTTCAGACCTACTAATCAGCCTCAGATACTCCCTTGTTACGTTAATCTGATAACTGCCAAGATTGCTTCTCCTTCTGAGCATGGCATTTAGGAATGTTGCTCTTGGATCAGTAGCCATTTATTTTTTTTTTTTTTGACCGTGTACAGAAGGAACCTTAACATCATAGAGAACAGCTCTTTTGTCTGCTGACACTGGAGTATATAGTTCTATGGTGCAGTATTTTTTCTGTACAGGTTTGTGGCCCAAGAGAATTACTTCTGACAAGTGAGGTGGTGATTGCTTTCACCTGTTACAGATCTGTGTTGCTCTTTACTTGCCTGTGACAGCCACCAATGTCTCTGGATGGTGATGGTGCACTTTGGCCCCTACAAACAAAGCTTTTTATTGTTTCTCCTCTGCGCATGCGCGCGTGCGCTCACACACTCACACACACTCACTCACTCACTCACTCACTCTCACTCTCTCTCTCTCTCTCTGAGACTGACACGCCTTTGTTGTGAACCCATGGCACAAACTTCATTGTCAGCAGCCAGATGATGTCTTTGGACAGTTGCGAACCAGGACAATTTTGAACCAGATATGACTATCATGTGTTAAGGTCCAGTTCGAACTTTATTTCTGATGACACGATTACACTGCCAAGAGATTTTCCCCTGTCTCCTCTTCTTCTCTTTTTTTTATCATTTACTTTCTCTTAAAACATTCTTGTGAAATAATAACTTAGCTTTAAACGTTTTTTAAAATTGTATTTAAGATTAAATTTTTTTGAAAAATATTAAAAGAATTCTAGATGCAGGAAAGCTAGTCATCTGTAATAAACAGATCCTGGATTAGTCCAGAATCATAATTATCCTGTTACTTAAATATATTAATATTATCTTAGGAAATTGAATTTAGAAAAATATATTGGTATTTGATGTAGAATCAACCTTGCTTGAATATTTAAAATCGTACTTCTTGTTTTAAATATTTATGTAAATTTCCCTCTTCAGATGTCTTGTGTATTTCAGTTTTGTTATATTAAGTAAACAAATTTATTTCTTAAAGCAAATTTGAAAATAAGAAAACTACATGCACACATTCACAACCAGTCATCATCTATATATATATTATGTTTAGATAGTTTAATGTCAGGTCTGGTTGAAGAATATCAGATGATCTGAATTGACATTGTTCATCAACACCCTATGAGGAAATCATGTATTTTGCTTGCCTTGTTTGATTAACTTATTTATAGTTGTTGTAAATAGACATATGTATTTGATGGTGTTAAGATAAATAAGATAAAGGATTCTTTTATGTGTTTTAGATCTGTCTGTTACCACAGGGCAGCTCTACTCTTACTCCAACACTGCAGCCCATTTACCATTTCTCTACAATCCTGGGCTCCTACCTGGATCAGCATTACCTGTGACTTTGCCTGAGGCACAAGTTGTTAAGTCTGAAGCTTCTTTGGTGCAGTCTAGAGGAACCTCTCCTATAATGGTTACAGTAGATCCTACTCCATCACCAGCAGCAGTCGCTGTCGCTGGTGCTGATGCTGATGATGATGAGGATGATGAAAAAGACTCTTGCATTCAAACTGAACAGCAACAGCCACTGCTGGGGGATGATGCAGATGTAAAGATTGAAAATACAGTGGAAAGCCCACCTTCACCACTGCCACAGGCTGAACAAAATCTTGTGCAGACTAAAGACTGGGCCGAGAAAGAAGCGGAAGAAGTGCTGATTGAAGATGAGGTTGAGGCAGAAGCTGATGAGGTGGTAGACAGTGTCACATCAAGTAAACTTCCTGCGGAGGAATTTTTTGGCGATTCTGAGTTGGAAAAGGCTTCAGAAACTGTTCCTGATACCTGTGGTGAACCAGTCAATGTTGCAGAGACAGTGGATGCTGCTGCTAAAAATCAGATTGAAGAAGATCCCGACAGCGATGTCAAGGAACTGGCAATGGCTGTTATGAGCATGAAGAACAGTGATCTAGCTAGAGATGCGGCATGTGACTCAGTGCCCTATCATCGGGTGAACAGTGGGCCTGGCACTGCTCAGAGCATTCTCTGTGATTCCATTATCGATTCTGATGCTCTGGAAGCCAAAGGAGGCCTAGAGCTGCTGAGCACTGTAGCAGAGCAGTTGGGGGAGGTGGAAAAGAGCCCGACAAAGTCCTGTGGTGACAACTTCTTCACCAAGTCCAACATCGACAGGGATTTGAGCAAACAACAAGACGCACACATGAAGATGGAACGAAGCAGAAGTTTCATCACAAAGCAGCACTCCATCAGAAAGGACCAGTCACACATGGCCTTTGGTGGACTGAGGCTGTTTCAAGGTAAATATACATGGGAGAAACATTTGAGTCAGAGTTGGGCTGGTGGAAATTTTCTTGTGCTTAAATAGCTCTACATTTTTGCAAAATTGTGGTTTATATAAGCCATGTCAATAGTAAGCTTAACTAATGGATGCTTCATTTTACCATCTTCCTGGTAAAATCAAGAGGGGGTTTTCTCACAACAGTGAGGCAGAACCTGGATCATTTACACAGCCTTTTGCTCAGGTACATGTGCTTTCTTAGCTGCATATTAATAAAAGCACAAGTAACTTTAAGCAAGCACACTGTGTGTGGTGAAACTTTGTCTCAGAAGGCAGGGGGAGCACTCAATATAGATGGAGAGTACCATTAATGTTTCTTTGCTACTTCCTTTATAATAATTATACATATACGTATATTTCAGTCATAGATCAAAGGGGTATCTACTATTCACTATTTGCATGACTATTTCTTTTCCTGTAGTGCTTCTTTAGTGACCCTGTTGCAGCATCACAGCCAGAAAACCTGCGACCTCATTGCTATTTACTTTATTTCAACAAGTAGGCATTGAGTTTGAGAGGAAGAGAATTCCTATCTCTGTGCTAACGTCTGGAAATAAATCTTAAAAATGAGTCAAATATGGTGCTGAAGAGAGTGCGCATTGGTGAGGGGGGGGGGATAACACTATGTGCCCCACCCTGTAATTTAGCCCCTGGCTACAAGCACAAACAAATACCAAGGGTTTGGGTGGAATAGAGAGGTTGGGGTGAGGTTTGCATATTTCTCTAACTGTGCTGAAAAACAGAATGGAATACATGCTAAAGCGAAATGTACTTGATAACAGATTGTTTTGAATAATAATTATTTCTTTATGAACGATGGAATTGTCTGGTTTGGTTTTATCATGCAGATTGGTGTTGTTTGTTTATTATTATTTTTAGAAAATTTATTCCCTATTATTATCTGGCAGATTCTCTGCTCTTATTATGACTGAGGGGAGGTAACTCACAAATTCCAAAGCAAATTGCTTTTTTAAAATCTTAAAGAATAGAATTATATTGATATTGTTAATAATTACATTGTTAAAACATCAGAAACATCTAGGTTGGTTTGATCTATATAAAAAATTAGAGAAAAAGACGTTTTATCAGTCTATGATGCATTCATTTTATTAATGACAGTTGTATTCTTCTCACTTCCAAATTTATGAGAATTAAAGATGTTATCAGTTTACATTTATTGATATTATCCAGGTACAATCATTGTATAATGTTGATGATAAAATGTGCAACAGAATCCAGCAATTTATTTCTTTTAGATGGATCAATAGCATCATCTGAAATATTTTTCAGACTCTTTAATCAAATTAGCTTCTGTAATTAGTTGGATGCCCCTTTTGGACATTTTGCGACATCTAACACCTGGGATGGGATGGGCAGTCAAACATCTACCTACCCCCCTTGATTACCAGACAGACTATTTTGGCAATCCATGTTAGTAGAGACGTCTTAACTGAAGGAAACAGATCTTGAATCTTTTTTGGAAATAGGCCTCGAGGGTATGGATGTCATTGAGGTGGAGATGAGGATGAGACTCGCAGAGCTGCAGCGCCGCTACAAAGAGAAACAACGGGAGCTGGCCAGATTGCAGCTGAGAAAGGACAGAGAGTGCGTATTTGTTTATATTCGATCGTGGATGCTTGTAGAATATAGAACCTCAGATCTATACTCACTTTTCTGAGCTTTCTTACTCTGTTTATGAAACATACTTCATGTGCACACAGAATGAGACAAGATTATTTAGAGTTTTGTTTTCTTTTTACAAAGAGGCAGGAAGTCCAGCTTAGCTTGTACACAAGGCCTTTAAAGTGCCTGTCAGTGTGTATGATTTATGCTATCACCACCGACAGCTAATGAAGGTTATTTATTGTATCATTCTAGAATATTTAAAAAATAATCTACCCCCGTGGATTCTATCTTCTTCGAACCTGTGACCCATAGTTGGCATGTAAAGTATCCATCCACCAGAGGGGGAACTTCTAGTTTCATTTTCCTAAGCCAAGTGGAGATTAGCTGCTACACACCCACTGCAAGAAGTCCCTACTAGAATTCTTTATTGCCGAGATTAAAACCCACAGGGCTGGCTGGTTAAAAAAAAAGGAGTGAGATTAAACCATGCCAGGGTGGTATGCCAAGTGAGCTGGTCTAACAGATTTCCTGCTGTCCCCACTCAAAACCCTTAATTATTTTAGAAACCTCTATCAGACCTTTCTAAATTCCATACCACATAAATCTAGCTAGTATTATGAAATGGGCTTAAAGTTTACAACATTATTGAAAATCTTCCTTTCATTTACTTACTTATTTATCACACACAGTAAGAGATTCTGTCCAGGGTTAAGGGGGATGGGTTGGATATTTCGGTCAGGTATACCATGTCGTGCAATTTTATCGTCTTACCCAGTATAGTGCATCAGTTATTAAGTGCAGTCACGCCAGGGGCAATTTCCTTGGACGGAGGGGGAGGAATTAGACTTTGAAGGGAGAGGCTTGCATTTGCACACACACCATCGTGTATATAAATAAATGCCAGGGTTGGTAGATGATTTTGTCCCCCACACCAGGCTGGTTGCTTACTGCTGCATTACTGACACAGCCAGCGCCTTGTCTGCCAAGCACCTGCTTGCTGGAATTTGCTCTTTGGCGAGGAGTCTCCACATTACTGTTCTTCTTTTTATTAAAGTTTTTGAAAAAAAACTACATGGTATTTGGTAGTTGCCACTTTCTCTAAAAGATGCCAAAAGTATGACATTCCGTGTGAAGTTACAACCTGTCAGAGTTCTACCTTCATGCGGCTTGGACCACAGTCAGTGTTCAGATTGCCAGGCATATCTCTCTCTCCCTCTCTCTCTCAACACTTACTATATGCACAAAAAAACGAAATTTAAAAGAAACTTTTTTAAATTGGTAGACACCTGCTCCACTTAGCCACCTGAGCACCATCCCCACAAATAATGCTCCCCTCATGGGGAAATTCAAATAATGTCTACAGCTTAAGGGTCAAAAGCTCAAACAATATCTTATTTTTAAGTATCAGTGTTTGTTTCCTCGTGTTTTTAATTTAGTAAAATTTGCTTTTGGCTGATTTAAAAAAAAAAAAATTTGGTAATCTTAAATCAATGCTGTGAATATACATGCATATTTTTTTCCTTTTTAGAGAAGAGAATCAAAGTAAGAAAGGTCCAGGAAGGCCAAGGAAAAGAAAGTCAAACAGACTGGAAAACAACGGGTGAGTTGGATAATTATTTTAAAAAAAACAACCCACCTGTTCTGGTGATTGATCACACACTTGCTATAGTAATTAAATTTTGAATTTACAGCATGTCTGTCTTTGTTTGTTTTTATTTCTTGGGTGAGTGTATTTGAAATGAACTTAATGTTTTATTTGACTATTCACACTATTTATTACGTGGGTAATTAAGCAGCTTTAAGGCTGGAAGAGAAGGTGAAGGATGGTGGGCCGAGAAGATGGCTTTATTATCCCACAAATGCTTAAGAATGCTGAGCTTTCAGTTTTTTATGCTTTGTTCTGTTAAGCATATTCTTGTATTTTGGTAAATGCCTAGACAAGTTGAATGAATACGCCCGACTAACTTTTCTTCTGTATGTGTGGACACCCAATAGTTACGTGATAACGATGATGGTGGTTTTCCCTGGTTATATGAGTTATCCCTTATTGCTATTAAAAAAGATTTACCTAATAAACACATGCCTTGGAGATAATTTCTCATAATCATTGTGGTGATGATTGTTTTTTTTTTCCCCAGCAAAAACTCAAGAGGAGGACAGACACGCCCAATCAGTAAAGACCCCCAGGCAAAACGGAAGAAGATTGCGGAGAAACTTGTTGACAAAGTTTTTCGCCAGTCAGCTCTGGTGCGTTGTTTTTGGTTACTTAGTTTGACACGCTTGCACGAAACAAGTGAATATGACAGTCATTGAGAACTTAATAAAAAATGCACGAAAGATTAATGCCAACTGAGGAAACCAGCAACAGTTATCAAAATAACTACATCACCTTTGGTAGTGAGATCCAGAATAGCACCATAAAAGGTCAGCTACTTACTACTTGGATGTTACAATGTAAAAATACATTTTTACTATAACCAAGCCAAGTGTGCCTTCCCCCTTTTTTTAAAAAATATCCGTTTCTGTACTAAGCATCCCTAATATAGTAACCTTTTGTGGTGATGAAACAATAGGGCAATAATAAGGCAGCACAGTTCAGTAAATACACACATTTTCAGTATTGCTTTTGACACCAGCCGTTTAGTCTTTGAAGAAGTGCATTTGTGCGCACCGAATGGTTCTTGCCGCTTCTCCGGTGTCTTCGTAGCCTGGGGTTCCCATGCAGGCTTGGTCTCGGTCATGGGTGGATTAACTATAAGAGAAACAAATTCCTAAACATACCATTAATCAGGGTATCAGAATTATTCCAGGTGGTGAATTAATTTTGTGAGAGAGTGTTACATGCATTTTCATTAAATTCAAAAAGTTTCTAAGTTATTTGTGTTACACACTGGTTAACTGCCTCATTTATTTGCCTTTTTTAAAAAGAGAATTGTGTGCTTTTCATATAAACACTACTGAAAATAATTATGGAAACATGCATATGTTACACACAAACCATGAGTAATTGCAACTGAGAGTCATATATAATACATACACGATGCATTATTACAGAAAATGTAGAGTATGACCCCTTGTTTTCATGCTCCCATGCAGGTTACCAATGTATGACTGGGGAATGTTGTTCCTAATATCCTTTAGCACTTTCCACAATTCATCCAAGGTGTTTGGTGGTTTGACTTTCTCAGCAGCCATGTGACCTCATAACCTCAGTGGTGTCAATATGAGGACTTTGTGCAGGCCAAGGCATCTTAGTGAGTGGTCCATCATCAGCCTCTTTATGTTCCAGATAGCTTTTCACTGCACTGGCTGTGTGCTTGGGGTCATTGCCATGTTGGAAGACAAATCCCCACCAAAAGGTAATGCTTCCTGAAAAGATGCCATGGTGGATGAGAACCTGCCTGTATTTGTTTGTTGGCAGTTGATATACGAAGTCTGTCCAAAAAGAAACCGAACTTTCTAAAAAAAACAAATTTATTGCTTTACTTACAATTTAATCAGACTTGCCTCCTTCAAAATAGTTCCCTCCACTGTTGTTACACCTCTCCCAACATTTTTTCCAGTTTTGGAATGCATCCTGGAATGCATTTTCAGGGATAGTGTGCATTTCTCGTAGTGAATTTTTCTTTGATCTATTCTATTGTCTGAAATCGGTGACCTTTCAGGGTGGATTTCAACTTTGGGAACCAAAAATGTCCGCAGGGGTCAAATCCGGAGAGTATGGCGGCTGGGGGGACGAGAGTCGTCTTGTACTTCGCCAAAAAGTCGCGGATAAGGAGTGATGCGTGAGCAGGTGCGTTGGTCGAGGTGCAGCATCCAGGTTTTGATTTTCCATGCCTCAGGCCGCCTCCTTAGCACTGCCTCTTTCTACTGCCTCAGGACATCCAAGTATAACTCTCTATTGATTGTCTGACCACGTGGAACGAACTCATGAATGATGCCCTTCCACTCAAAAGAGACGATCTACATCACCTTCACATTTAAGCGACTCTGACGTGCCTTTTTTGGTCACAGTGACTGATCCAACCCACTGCGACGACTGCCTTTTTGTTTCGACATCGTAGCCATACACCCACGTTTCGTCACCTGTTATGACACTTTTCAGAAAGCTTTTATCAGCATTCGAACGATCAAAGAACTCCTGACTGACTGACTGACTCAGTTCTCTTTCTGTTCATCTGTCAGCAGACTCAGCACAAATTTTGCGGCTACACGATGCATGTTCAATTTTTCTTTTAAAATCATGTGGCACGAACTTTTACAGATGCCTACTTCTTCGGAAACTCCACGGACGGTCAGGCGATGATTTCCACGGATCACAGCACGCACTTTCTCGGGGCGATCGTCGTCTGTTGTCATTGAAGGTTGTCCAGATTTGGGATTGTCTTCAGTGGATGTTCTTTCCGCGTGACATTGCGTATGGCTCAGACAATCCTCCCCATAGATAGGCCTGTTGCAACATTAGAAAAGTCTCCGTAAAAGTTTTTCCCAATCTGAAAGAGAATTTCTTCACACAAACATGTTTATCTTCAAGATCCTTTGTTGTTCAGCTTGCGACAAATCACCAAGTGCACTAAACATACGTTCACTCTAGCGCGTGTAGATCGATGACTAACTGATGTGGTGTGATGCAGCTATTAGACTGAAGGTTAAGGTCACCGACACACAGCACTGCAGTTGCAAACATGCTGTGCTGGCTGGTTGGCACGCTGTTGTAAAAGTTCGGTTTCTTTTTGGACAGACCTCGTATATTCGATTTGATGTAAATCTTCAATATCCTTAGCTGATATACAGCCCCATACTTTACAGTAGCTGTTGTACACTTGACTGTTATACCGCTCCCTGGTCTGTCTTTGAACGATTCAAATTTGGACTTATCTGTGAAGAGCACCTGCTTCTAGATTTGGTCATCACTCCGTTGTATTTTTGCTGCCAATTTCAGTTTTGCTTTTCGGTCACCATTACTCTGCAATAGTTTTTGGAAGGCTACATTTCCATTCAGACTATGCGTTAATGTGTATATCTTACTGTTCTTGAAGAAACGTTAATGCCTGTAATTGCAGCTAGATCATTTTCAAGATCTCTACTGGTTTGTTGTCCTTCAAGTAGAGAACATACTCTGAGGTACTCAACACCAATTTTGAAGAGTTTAGATTTTCTTCCTTAACTGCTCTTATTTTCAAAAGTACCAGTTTTCCATACAGTACTTTTGAAACATGAAGTTGGGCTGCAATCTGTTGCAAGAAGTAGCTTTTACTAGCTAAGACTGATTTCTAGATAGCTTTAATGTGCTATTTTCTTCCCAGGAGCCTTAGTATCCACCATACTATAGTGATATCACTGCCTATACTTTTATAGGTGTGGCACTCTCTGATTGATTGCATGACAACCATTCACACTTTTCTACATTAGCACATAACTGTACTATGGAGTATTTCATTTTTACACACCATTCTATACCCAGTTTTTTCTGTTTTCATAATTGTTTCCAATACTGTACAATGTTGCTACAGTTTCTACCAACCCTTGTATGGGAGTCCTGTACTCTGTAAAATCTAATTTTGGTTGTGTAGGAATTACGCTTGTGAAATTGCAAGCATTCTTCTGAATGAAACAAAGGAGAGCAAATTATTTTATTATATTCTTGATCAAACAGCCCATAAGCTTCATTGGCACAGGGATTAGCAGTAACAGTCTGACCAAAATACTCGGCTACTTAATTTTTGGAAAGCCTGTTTTTCTACAACCCCGGTGGTCAGCCAAGTGCCAGTTAGCGACAAAACTTTGAGGGTTATCTGTCTTGACTAAGAATAAAATCAAATTAGACTTGTATAGTTTATTAGATCAAAGTTACAAAGCAGATATATGCTTCATCGTCCACTTCATCCCACAACGAGTGAGATGGTACAGGTGAGAATGAAGAAACTCCATTGCTGGCTGCTTCTGCCTCATCCCCCCTTCTCTCGGTCATGTTGTTGAGCATAACTTGAATTTTTGAGAACTTAAAGGGTCTTCTTAGATAAGAATTAACAAAGCACATGGCCATGTGGGCTTTTGAAAATATGGAGGATTTAATAACAACAACAACAACTCTGACAAGGGAATAGACTAAATCACCAGCTACATCTGATGTTTTTTGTTTTTTTTTTCTTTCTAATGCTGGTATTCTTATAAAATAATCCAGGTACTGCTTTTTATCTGGAGTTGGAGCCTAACGAATTTGAAATTTTATGAATTTTGGCAAAATTTCATTTCAAATGTGTTGAGTGCACATGCAAATTATGCACATCTGGCAGTTGCCTCTATAATGATATCAGGACCTGGAACCTGCCATCTTGGACAGTTCGTCAGGGTTTCCACATCCAATGCTGCGTGCTCTGTTTGTTGGCCATTCAGCGAATATAGATAGCGGAGCTCACTTTGCAGTTACCTTAACATTCGATTTCCTTCAGTGTCCACATCGTGACTGCTACACCAGGCTTGTTTTTCATTTTTTTACTTTTTATCTACTTTTTAAATAAAAAGTTTTTTAAACTTTATTCTATTTCACCCAGGGACTGACTTTGCAGTTATCTATTTTATATACAATTTTGACCAGCTGTTGAACGACAGGAGTTCTATTTTTGAATTTCCGTTATTCCTGTTAGCACGTGGAGGTATTTCGGAACAAATACTCGTTCCAGAATCTAAGAGAAACCAAAACAAAAACTTGTGATTAGTTTTTAAATTGTAGGTTGTTGTTGTTGTTGTTGTTTTTTTTTAAATATTAGATGCTTGTTCCCTAATATTTAATAATGGATTATGCTGCTGCCTTCCTGAGGATTTTATAAATTGTCTTAATAATAGGGAAGAGTTGAATCAAACGGGAAGAAAACAAAGCACTGCTCTAACGCTGAAGCTAAGCTTTCCTTTTTTATAAAGATAATTGCAAGCAGGCTTTTCAGGCAGAGTTTTAAGTTCGTCTGCCTTCTTTCCATGCGGCTTTTAACTTTCATATGCAGCGCTTCATAAATATACAAAGGGAAAATTTCAATCTTATGTGGTAGAGTAAATATCTAAATTTCCTTTGAGTGGTAGTTAGCTCAAGCCAGGGGATTCTGAGTGCACAAAGAGTGGATGTTTGCGCTACAGGGCAAAATAGAATTGGGGGGAGTCTGTGCAGCAAAGAGATGGGGTGGTGGTGGGGGGGAGAGAGCATTGAAAAAGCGTATTTCAAAGAAATGAAGAGGTTTCATACGGAGTGGTTGTTATTTGTGATGATTTCTCTGAATTCAGATGCCTGCAGCAAAGAAGAGCAAGAGTGGAAAGACGATCATTGTTTCAACAAAGCCCGGGGTTTTGCTGAAAAGGCCAGGGAGTTCATTTGGTGCAAGGTCAAGTGATGTAGGCAAGTACATTTGTAGGATAGTAGCTTAGGGTGTGTGTGTGTGGTTAAAATAAGGTTTGCGACTTTGTTTATGAAGGCACGATAATCAGAAATGGCGATTTTTAGTTTATATTATCGGGCCTCTGTGTAATGAATGAATAATCGCCGCTCCGCGCATCCGGGTGACTTTTCCAAACCTTTCTCAGCGCTGTATCGACAGACTATATTTCATCAAACGTTTCATTGAAAATTAACGTTGGCTTGATTATCAGCAACCTTCCTGCTACACAAGTAATTATCGTCATCAGTGATTCCTCTGAGCCTCATTGGGTAATGGTGAGCTGGCCTGCAGAGAGAAGCCTGGCTGTGGTTCTTACAACCACTTCTCTGGCTCTCAATAGGGGGGGGGGACAGATCACAATCATAAGACATTGGTTGATTTAATGAGGTTATTGCCTGTTGAGAAATTAGAAAAACATGGGTGTATTTTTATGACCCATTGTCTGGAACTTAAAACATCTCATATTAAATTAGATAGCGAGTTATGGTCGTGTATTTCTCTGCCATTCAGGAGTTCTGATTATGAGCTTGGCCCAGCCCCCATATACACAGGGAGCTCTGTTTTTCGACCCCCTCATCCTGCCAATTACTGCTTTGGTTTTGGAGATGGCATCCCATAACAAATTTTAATTATATTGGGACCATAGTTTCATTGGATGTTGATCTGTAGCCAGATAATTAGACCTGGAGCTGGGTTGAGGGCCCTGGCTTTAGGTAAAGGGAGGGGGGGGGTCAAAAACCCCTATCAAGATTAAATTACTCGCTTTCGCCAGAGTGGCCTGGAGCTGGTTCCAGACAGGAGAAAGAGAATTCTACAACCGCCAATTTAATGACAGCTGGACCAATTCAGAATGTTTGTTGAAGAAAAGAGTTTTTTTTTGCGTCTGGTTTCATATTAATAACTTTGCCACTTAATTCTCCAGAGCAGTGCCGACGACGACGAGCCGGTTAGCCTACAAAAGAGGTGGCGAATTCTGTAACACTGCATGTAGCATCGTTTTGCTGCTGTACCAGATACCAACCGCTTTGAACCGGGATTAGCTTTGTGACTGTTCTCTCTCTCTCCCTCCGCTGGTGTGCCGAGTTTATTGGCTACCAGAAACCTGTTCTCAGATAGTGTAAGGTCTTCAGAACTTCACTTATTGGAGACGGAGAAAAATGAGGCACTTATTTATTCATTTCCCTATCGTAGTTTGCCTCCAGCTCACCATTGTTTGAAAGTCACCCCCCACCCACCCCCACCTTTTTTGTTTGTTTTAAATTTCGCTAAAGTCGAGGTTGCCACGAGTTCCAGTGCTGCTGCTGCTGCTGATATCAGGTTCATCCATCAGCCACTCTGTTTATTGTCATTTAGTGAATCAGTTGCTATTTTCAACTAAATGCACAAATTAGTGCGAGAAATTTGATACAATAAAAAAGAAAAAAATCAATAGCCTTTTTTATTTATGTGAACTAGATAAAGCCATTTATGTAATTTTAATTTTTTAAATGTATTATTGTTATTACTATTTTTTAAAGAAAGAAATTAGGAAGTACTAAATGAAAAACATATCACTCCATAAAAGAGATCCTTTCAAACCGAAGAGGAATTAATTTTTTGTCTGTTTTGTATCATTTTATTATTTAAAATTCTCTTACAAAAATACAACTTTGTGCGGGTCTGCTGACTTCAGCAGCAGAGCGCTGAAGGGAACAACGTTTCGCTGTCAGCTCTGTTCACATTTCGATAGATCACATCACGTTTTAGTTTATCCCACTTTGTAATTATTCTCTCGTTCTTGGCTCTCAGCTCAGAAAGAAACGTTATTAGCACTGGGTGTAGCACCATGTTGATGTTGAGGAGACAGGCAAACCTCCCACCCACCTGTCCATTAAAGCACGTGTGCACAATCCGGGGGTTTCCATAAACAGTGGACTACAGCCATTGATGTTTGCTCCCAGCCTCTTACAGACAGGTTTGCCTACATCAGACTCTATTTAAATCTGTGTGGTGCAGAGTTTGGGCCGGGGATAAACATGATGGTTAAAATATCGTCCATTGAAGAGTTTCTAGGGGGAAAAAAATTGTGGCATTTCTCCAGGGACTGTGGTCCTGAAGAGAGAGGAGAGGGAGGGGCAGGGAAAAGAAATGTGTGGCAAAGACTTTTCAGACTGTTTTTCTTTACTTTGCTCTACCAAGTGGAGTTTCCAAGAAATCCCGACTTAATTCTTGGTTTAGAAACAACTGCAACTCTCTCTTTTTTTTCCCTTCACTGCCATTAAGCTGGAAGTAAAAGAAAAGAACTGAAATTCTTGGATTAGCTGGAAGCTTGGTGATTTAGATCTCACAATATGTGGCAGATGCTTAAACTGACTGTCATTATGCATTTGAGGCATACTCCCTTTAAAAAAAAGGGCTGTGAATTACCCTAACTACGTGCCTGAGATCCATTCTTACCCAAAGCTACACAAAAATTTACACTAAATACTTAAGCTTGATCACGTTAAGTCTGTTTTGCAATGGAAAAGCTAATCCAAGGCAGCTAATTTAAAGAAGAAAATAGATGGGTACTAGGAACGTTTACATGTGGTGGGATCGATGCCCGTTCACTTGGGCATTGCTGTACTGTAGTAGAGAAAGATGGCACGAAGTACAAGGGTCGCCATTGTTTTAAGGAAGTTTTCTGGTGAGAAAAAAATGGGTAATAAACTTTAAAAAAAAAAGGGCAACAATAAAACAGTTTTTTCCTTAACATCATTGATTAGTATGATAAAAGACTTTTACAGAGTTGTTTGACATAATGCAGAACGATTTTCAAACAACATATCTACGTTGCCGCATCAGCTGCGGCAAACAGCCATTTTCTCCTTAGAAACGGAACAAGGCGTCTGCTCACCTTCTGAACTCTTACTCCCTGCCGAGTGCGGTGTAGCTCCATCAGCTTAACCCAGTAAACTTCCTCCCCAAGAGGGAAACAGTTAAAATATATATGCATAAATACAGTAGATAAATGTCCTACAGAATGGCAATTCCTCCCCATTCAGTTTCCAGAATGAATTTTTTTACACAGTTGTCAGAAAATGTGAAATTTAAGCAGTCAAGTTTATATTACAACCTGGCAGACGAAATCAGAGAACCATCAATGAAATATTGCAGAAGGATATTTTGATAAAAAGTGTGTACGTATTCAAAGTTCCAACTTATTATACATCTATTTTCTGACAGGTGTATACTAACACTTATATACACGTAACTATAGATAAATGATATATAGGAATATTCTATTGGTGAGTTTACAGTTATGGCCACAAGGGAAACAAAATGTGTGTTATATTTTATATATATATATAATTTATTACTAACCTACAGCTTTGTGACCAGGATGCCAGTATTTTATTCTTGATTAGTATCTTGTCAACTCTAACTGATTAGGCTTTCTGGGTTAATTGGAATTGGCAGTTGGTTGGTCTATATATGTTATATCTCTGTCTCTGAGTGAGTGTGTGTACGTATATGTATGTATGTACTGCTGAGTCCCTGTGTATATTTCACTGTCTGTATCTTTCTGCTTTTTCTGTCTGTCTAATCTTTGTGTGTGATTGTTTGTCATTGAGTCTCTCTCTCTCTCATGTATGTGCGGGTGTCATTGCCACTATTAACCGAATCCTTTTTATCTTATGAGAACATTGACTCTTTGACCATTGTTTTCTGTATTTATGTAATTTCTGGTTTGAAAAGTTCCCTGATTATTTCTAATAAGCTTAGTTTGAAGATTTTAACTTTAATCCACCCATCCAAGTGGGATGATGATTCTTCACGGAAGGGTAAGTAGGAGAGATAAATAAGTACCAACTCTCTTTGTATTAGTATATAGTTTGTTTTTTTTTTTAAGTGGATCTTGAAATGAATTTAATTTCTAAATAAAATTTAATAATTATCAGTCAACAGCAGCAGATTTAAACAAATGCAAGAAAGCAAAGCAGCCTGGAACATTTTCTCCATCTCCAGTTGATTTTTTTTTTTTTTAATGAGAGAAAAGAAAAGGAAAAATCAGATGAGATGCGAAGTGTTAATTATTTCTGTGCTTCCATATATATTTCTAAAGTGCTGAGATTGAATCTCCTCATTTTCTCGACATTGATGGTTTTTAGGATCTCCTTATTGTGTTGCAGGGCTTAAAATAATTTAATCGAGTCGGTTGGTTTGACCAAATGTCTGGACAAGACAAGATTTGGGTCAGAAAAATGAAAAAAAAACTGGACCAGACGTTTTTGCCCATATTTCTATATTAAGGTGTCTTTTATGAGAGAGATTTTGAATCTAGGTAAATTAATTAACTGTGTTAGGTTTTTATGCAACTGTCTAAATAGCCAGCTAATGAAGTTATTACTCATATCTGTTAGATTGTGTGTTGTTTAGGAACAAGCAATAACTTCTCAGTTCCAGATCTTTGTCACATGGAATGTTACTGCTTTGTTCAGTTTGTTTTAGACTGCCATGTATCATTCAGTGATTCACTAGACTAATTTATTCCTCCCTTCTAAAGTTTCAGTTTTTAATTCATCAGCCTACAGATCACTGTTATCAGGCCTTTTCAAAAAAATCTGTGAACATGTGCTTTTCTTTTGCTTGCTTCCCCATAACAAATGCTTTGTTTGTGTAGTATGATGAAAGACATACCAGATTACTGAATAACAAAACCCACCTGCATATGCTAATAAAGCCTTAGAAAGATAGTTAATTAATACATTATTACGTAAATTTGTCGCATAATTAACTTGGTTACGAGAACAGTCAGTGTAAAACAATAATTAGTATAAGTCCAAGGTACTGTTGCCTTGCGTTACACATTCCACAATCAGCAAACAACATCAGTTTTCCGGAAAAGCCATAAGATGTAGATAGAAATCAAATGAATGACAACGGAATTCCATTTTGAGTATTTCATTGCTTTCACAAAACCAGATTTATCATTTCTGTGGCATCTAGGAAGACAAGCTAGTAAAGTTGAAACACAATTCTTGGGATACTTGGTTTCATACATCACCATCTCTTTGTAGCTGAAAAAGAACAATAATTTTTTTTTAAAACTATGGGAGTAAGAATTAGGTTCCTTTAAACTTATATCCCGGGTTTTTATGAATGAAAATTCATCACAACCTCATTCCCAAGACAATTTATCATCATCAGAAGGTTGAATTCACCTAAACTTGAACTTCTGAGATTAAAATCTGCTGCAAGTTATGGGTGTAGGAGTGTCAAATTCTATATGATGTCCTTTCTTCAAGCAAACTGAAGTTGAGCTTTGCACTTGTCACATTATGAAAGTGAAAAATTCTACTCCGGATTTAATATGGGAAAGAAATTTTTTAAAAATTGAGTTGGGAGGGTGTGGCTTCTGCAACTGTTTGAATATGTCTTGATTGATTTGAGTGTGTGCATGGGCTTTTGCTGATTAAACATAATTTACATTTTAAGTTGAAAGCTATCAGGTGTTTGCCTGTATTTAATTTCATTTGATATGTTCACAGTTGTCTTTCTTTTCTCTCACTCAGATTTAAAATTTTTAAATATGGTTTTAAGGTTCACCAGTTTGAAACATTTGTGTATGTTTTTTCATAAATATATGTACATTGGCTGGCTGCTCCACGTACCCCTTCTGGACTATAGATACAAATTAGGTTGACCACATGATGTGACAGTGCTGTAGATATCACCTATCTAGATGACTTGGAATAGCACATTTACAGTTAGTTTAACAGATATTGGAATGCAACATTCAAGGTAGGCAAGATAGTGGATGCATGTCTATCAAGTATTATGGTGGCCGAGACAGTTTTGTTGTTGGCCATTCATATCACTAATCGCAAAAGGGGGAGAAAATGTTTGGTGTAAGAGGTAATTTGACAGAAAAAGGAGAAAGGCAATTACACAAGACAGGAAGGCTCAATCATGACCAAACACTACACCAACTAACAGAGACATTCATTATAAGGCAATCCACACCCATTTCTAGAAAGTCAACTAATGCTCCCATCCACTGCATCCACATTGTGCATTTACAGTTTAGGAACATATATGGAGATTTCAGGAATCTCTCTTTGCAAGCACAATCCCTAGTTCTCAATTTAAGGGAGCATCTGTGGGACGAACTTGAAAGATACATTGTCATTATGATCATCTGCCTACCTTGCTTCGTGTATTGCAGGCAATATTAATGACTATCCTCCAGGACATCTTCCAGTACAGTGTGGATCATGGCTTTTATGCAGGAAAAAGTTAGGCTAACTTTTTATTAGGTGTAGGAACTAATAAAGTTTTTCCCTCTGTGGAAATCTGGAATTTAACAGGAACCAAAAACTTGTAAAATTCTAATGTTTCACTTTGTAGGAGGAAATAGCAGGAATGAACTGCTCATTAAATCAGGAACCAAGACAAAATGTTGCATTTCATCTGATCCCTCACTGAAAGGTTGGTTGGCTGACTGTAGGAATTTGTTTTATTTGCTTTTCCAGAAGTCTGGATTTCTTTTGAGGTTGTACGTTGGCCAAGATTATGTAAAAAGTGAGCAGAAAGGTATTTAGTTTGCTTTTGGATGCAACCTGCATTCAGGCTCTTGATAATAGACTGATTTTACTATTGCTCAGTTGATGTCTAATTGTTCAACATTCTAGTTCTGACTCAAAAAAAAAAAAGAGAGAGAGAGAGAGATAAAGAACGGACTTAAAAAGTATTATCATGGGAAACAATGAACCAGTGTTCCCATGAAGAGAAGCAAAAGAAAAATTCAAAGTAAGACCAAGATTCAAATCTTTGTATGAAAAATTCTGATACATATCTTGCTCAACTTGTGGTTGTAACATCATAGTGTTGTACTAACCCTGGAAAGTTGTCAGAAATTTGTATGCTCTATATTTGTGAGACTTGACCATTTTGGCATTTTTCTGAGGAAGGGAGCTTTGAAGTTGAACAAAAACAGTATTGCAATCAATTAATCTGCGTTCAGTTGCCAGGGAGCTAGAAATGGCATTTTAACGATATCTTTTTGTTTCTTTTTTCAGCTTTGGCATTAATATTGAATGAAAATGATCTTTACATTATCTTTCATGCCATTTGCTATCTTCACATTTAACATTGTCTAAAGATGGTCTTTTGGTTCTTGGGACTCTTGTTAAAGATGGTTTTCCATCCAGTGTGAAACCAGATGAGTTGATTTGCATTAAAAAATACTTTTGATGTAATCTTCCAAATTTTTCTCTGCACCAAGCTTTGCAGTAGGAAAATGCTGAGGGATTTAGCTGATGGACTTGGATGTACTCATCCGCAATAAATTCATTCTGTTCTTCCAGCCAGTTTACACATACCAGGACCCAGCAGCTACATCTATATTACATGAAAATGAGAAATCCATTGGATTTTTCTTTCAGAGTAATCTTTAGCAACAGGAAATGTTAAAGAATTATTGATTGACTAATTTAAGGTACTTGTCATGCAATCTATTGTTCAGAAATAGGCATTTTCAAAAGAAAAAAAGTGTCTTGCATTCATGCTTTTCCAAGACTTCTTGTTAGGGTTTGATGAACGCCATGCAGACAGACATGCATTTCTCTGTGCTTTTGTGGAACTTAGCTAAATCATAGAACAAAAGACAACTTTGTAATCTAGCCTATATTTCCATCTATATGATACTCGAGAGTTTTTATGTAGTATTTTTTATCAGGGACAGACAGACAGACAGACAGACATATGAAACCTGGCTGAAGTAGCATAGCTGTAATGGTGTCCGGCCTTTGGGCTCCATTTGAACATCTGTCCCTAATGTAATCAAAAGCTAAATAATTTTAAAATTGTTTGATTCTTATCTCTTCATGGGGTTGGGGTTGTTGAGATGTTAGAAAAAAGTTAGAAACAACTTTAAGCTTTTGTTTGTACAATTTCTGGTTTCAAGGATTTTCCTTGGAAACCATTATTATTCTATGTGATATATTAAATTTTCAGGGAGGATGAAACTCTCTTCTGAAAAATCAAGTCCCTCAAAAATCAAAAAAGGAGACGCCCTGCGATACTACAGCAGTAATAATTGTGAAACTGGTGAGTTTTCTGTTGAGCCATTTGCTGAGTCAGTACCTTAGAAAGGAAGATCACCAAATTTCGCACTGATGTGACTTTCGCCACTATTTTTCATGATTTGCTTTCAGCACTAAAATTGCTGGTCACCAGTTATCAAATTGTATGTAAGAAATGCTGGCGGGCCGCCGTGTTGACGTTTTGAACTCTCTTGATGTGAGAGAGCAGAAAAGTTAGAGATGTCAGAACCCAGATAAGGACACCATGTGCATGGTTGTTTGTAGGCTCAGTGTGTCTTGTTGGTGTAAGCGCATGCACCTACAAGTTAGACGACTTTGGTGGGGGGCAGGTGCAATGAATGCAGATGCCTGGCAGGAAGCATTGCCAATCATGTACCACTGGCACTTCTAAACTTCTACGTGCGTTTTTAGGTGTGTGGGCTGGAGAAGAAGCCGTGCCAGGGAGGTACCAGGCCAGAGAGAGATTGAAGTTGATAATGGGAAGCCAAATGAAAAGTATAAGCTACTCTCTCGTAGTTTTCATCTTAATTTATTAACATTTTCAAATGTTACAGGTCAGAATTAAGGAATTCTACCAACTCAAAAGCTGACTTCTTCACTGCCGTGATTTTGTTGTGTGTTTGTGTGTGTGTGTCCCACAAAATAATTAGCATTCAAACCTTTTTCCTTCAGACAAATTTAAAGCATTTGGAGTAAACCTTTTGATGAGCCATACTGACAGTCAGAAGAGCGTAGGTCTGGCGAAGAAAAAGAAACGGAAGTTTGAAGACCCGTTATCCGTTAAGCATCCAGAGAACGCGTACTGCAATGACTTGCTTCACATGAAACTTGAAGGTATTTATTACGGTACCGTTTGTCAGTCCATTGCTTTTCTGTTCTACTGTCATCTGCCATTTTTTCCATGCATCATTCTGCCCGCAGTAAGATTATTTTGAGAGAATAAACCAGACTAATCTTTTTATGTTCTGGGCAAACTTGCCAGCGCAGCTACTCTTTTGGCAATTATTATTTATCAGGATAAAAATATTGTGAAAAAATGCAAAATATATGTATACTAGAGACATTTAAATGAAAACTGGCTGAAATAGCACTGCTGTAATGGTATTTAGTGCCTGGGTTCCATTTGAACATAACATCTCTACTACCTTTTGGCTTTCTAGCAGTAATTTTCTGCCACCATGTTAGTACTTCCACATTTGTCGTCATCAAACATAGACATACCTGATGCGGTGTTGTAGTGCTGTTTTTGAGTCTGGCATTTCCATCTTCTGCAAGAAATGGAAAGTCACAGAGCTGCTCTTTCCTCTTTCTCTTTCTTTCTCTCTCTCTCTCTGTACTGACACATCTCTCTTTTCTTTCTTCGTTCTCTCTCTCTCTCTGTACTGACATCATCTCTCTTTCTTTCTCTCTCTCTCTCTGTACTGACATCATCTCTCTTTCTTTCTCTCTCTCTCTCTGTACTGACATCATCTCTCTTTCTTTCTCTCTCTCTCTCTGTACTGACATCATCTCTCTTTCTTTCTCTTTCTCTCTTTCTTCTCTTTCCTCTCTCTCTCTCTCTATACTGACATCATCTCTCTTTCTTCTCTTTCTCTCTTTCTTTCTCTTTCTCTCTCTCTCTCTTACTGCTTCATCTCTCTGTACTGACATCATCTCTCTTCTTTCTCTCTTCTCTCGTACTGACATCATCTCTCTTTTCTTCGCTCTCTCTCTGTACTGACATCATCTCTCTTTCTTTCTCTCTCTCTCTCTGGACTGAATCACTCTCTTTCTTATCTCTTTCTCTCTTTCTTTCTCTTTCCTCGTTCTTCTCTCTCTCTCTCTTTCTTTCTCTCTCTCTCAGTTCTTTCTCTCTCTCTCTTTCTTCTCTCTCTCTCTCTGTACTGACATCATCTCTCTTTCTTTCTCTTTCTCTCTTTCTTTCTCTCTCTTCTCTTTCTTTCTCGTTCTCTCTTTCTTTCTTCGCTCTCTCTTCTTCTCTTTCTCTCTTTCTTTCTCTCCTCCTCTCTTTCTTTCTCTTTCGCTCTTTCTTTCTCTTTCTCTCTCTCTCTCTGTACTGACATCATCTCTCTTTCTTTCTCTTTCTCCTTTCTTCTCTTTCTCCCTCTCTCTCTGTACTGACATCATCTCTCTTCTTTCT